>CABEEJ010002034.1:0-31079 GCA_901482245.1 Timema douglasi
GTAACTCTCATATTAACTATTAATCATTCCTATTTTATTAATAACTAGAAATTACTTAAAAATTACGTTTGCCGGGTCAGCTAGTTGTTTATAAAGATACTAATCTAAGAAGGGTTGGGTTATTTTAAAACATATTTAATGTTTAATTGGATATTCAAATATCACTATAAGATTAAAATACATGCATTTTGGCAGATAAAATATCTAATATGATATATTAAAATGCTAAATCAGTTCATTTTCAACGACATTTCACTGGCAAATATCACATAAATCAAATAAAACTGTTATAAACATATTTCCAGCCTTCTTTAAACAAATTAATATCTGTTAACAGGTTCATTAAATAAAATAAACTGATAATTATTTCAGTGGTTTTGAAGCTTCGTAACTGTTATTAGTGTAATAAATATAACAGTGTAACATTAATCTCGTTCATATAGGTGGCGCACTTAAGAAACGAAAATTAGTCTAAGAAAGGTAGTCTGAGATTCTTGGCAAATGGAAAGAGGTGTAAGTGAGGCCCTTTTCCTGATCCACCCCCTTCTAACCCCCTCTCAGCAAGATGAAATTAAGAACGGAAGAGAAAGGAAGAAGACCAGATACAGACTTGTCTGAAAGTTGTCTTTTTCTGGAATAGGACGTATGGAAATAATCGTCCCCGACCAAAAGTAACATCGTCATCAAGTTTTCTGGTTGAGAGAAGCCAGACAGTCTGGTTTCCATAATATAAAGCAAATTTAATTTAGCTACCACTATTGGTATTTATTTTTGTAAATCCTAGGTCTTGGCTAATAAATATGTTGATACTATGGTATAATTTTATCCTCCAAACCATTGGCTAGCAATAATATGGAGGCTAAGCTAACAAGAATTATCAACAAAATATTATTCCATTAGAATGTATCAATTTAGTGTTTTAACACTACAAATGTCCGACACCTTTGTCGGTCAGTAGCATGTCTGTCTACTAAGCTACGGGTACCATGTTTGAGACTTTTGGCTGTCTTATGAAGCCTATAGATCCCTTTTGTTGTCTTATGAAGCCTATGGACTCTTTAGGCTTGGCATGAACCCCTGAAGCTGAAAAAGTATTTTTTTGCAATGCTGTCTGTCTGTTTCTTTCTGGGAATAGAGCAAAACTATTTACCGATCGGGACGACACTTGGTATCTAGGGCTTACATAAAGTTTCTCAAGTTTAAAATATATATATATATATATAAACATCCAACCCTAAATTTAATGGTAATCCTCTGAATAGTTAAAAAAGAAAAATAATCATCATTCTCAAAATCTGCTCTTATGGTTCTGATTTAATTTCGTATACTAGAATTGTTTAACATTATAACCAATAAATTGGCAACTCTTATTTTGTCATAAAATGACTTTGAGGCTACTTTATTTAAGCGACAATTTTCTATTTTGATCATATATCTGTAATTACTTGAGATACATAACTTATCATTACAAAATTTAAAGTAAAAGCCTTTATTTGAAATATAATTTGGTTAAAACCATTCGTTTCTACGAAAGTAGTAAATATTTTAAGAGTTTTAAGTAAATATCTTTACATTTAGAAAAAGGGACGAGAAAGTCTAATTGGTGTCCCATACCATTTTTTTTAATGCTCCTAACTACCTGTCCGGGATATTGGTAATTAAGTACTTACAAAGCTACTGTATTATTTGTTGATTGGAAACTGATTTTTTTAATGAGAATATTGCTATGGATGTTTTTTGCCTGTAGCTAAAAAAACTCTTAGTATCGTGCTAACCTCAAATAAATCAAAGAAGCAACAATATTAATAGTTTGAAATGCTAAAATGTGCCCTGGCCCTAAATCAGTTATTTTACGTTACTGCGAAACGGTATTGAATTTTAATAACTAATATTTACACTTGAATCTGCAGATAATTGTCTTGGCACACAAACTAAATATTATGCTCGTTGATTCTGAGTTTTACTAGTAGGAAGTTTGAAGATAAAATTTCAACCATTTGTACTCAACATTTTCTATTACCAAACAGTTTCTCATTCTTCATTCAAGTAAATTCAGGTACATTTCCTATAAATGTTATAATTTTTAAGCCAGTAACGTATTAAAATTGGAATATGCTGAACGAATTGTAATATTTGGTAGGTAAAAAATAGGTGTGTTTCAAAAGTTATTTATTTAATAATAATACTAATAATATTTAGCACTGCGTCTTACTACCTGTTTGTGTTATACGCTTTAAGTACTAATTACGCTAGTGGATTAGGAATTGGGAAGGTTGAATTAGAGGAAGTGAGCCCGCATTTGCGTGGAAAACCATTTAGGAAAAACCACACCCAGTTCACCCAACCGAGATTCGAACCTCGATCTCCCCATCCTCAGCAGTCGAGCTCAACACGACAAGCGCGTTAGCCAACTACGCCACCGAGGCGAATTATTTATTTAAGTATGGATGACACTTTAAAAACCAAATTGTTATTTTTTTAGTTTTTAACCTAAGAGGTAAATGTTGGATACTTTCAGAACCTATGGCTGTACGATCCAGACATACCCCCGGGTTCAATTTAATCTAAAAGCTTTTTAATGACATTGTAAATAGATGATACTACGCTATAAATTACGTTTTAATATGGTGTGAACATGCTTTTACACCTTCGTCGTTAAATTAACACTGACTTTGTCTAGACCCACGATAGTAGACCGGGTAACCATTGATCGGAGAGGATAATGCCTCGGGGAGAATCATAAATCCCTTTCTAGTTAGGAAAATATCCGCCAACAAAGTGCTGACGTCATAATAGTAACTCGTTTGTGTATGAAATACATTGTCCTTTATAAGATGTACTAGCCAATAATGTCACTGACTCTAACAACGTAGTCCACAGTTCAATTTTGGTCGCTTCTATAAAGAGGGATTTTTAGATTTAGGGATTTCTAGTCCTATTTGAAAAGTTCACCGTTATATTTTATCTACCTAGCGTTGCAATGTCTTGTTTTAACTCGAGGGTTTGGTATTTTGTCTGTTTGTATGTCCGGGTTATTATTCCACGATGATTTTCAATTACGTGAATCAATTTTAAATCCAAACTAAATTAAGCATATACATACTTTGAACTTAGACCAAACAATGTATTAAGTATGTTTTTAAATTATGACATATATTGTGAGACTGACGTATTAAACCACGTGAACAACGATCGTTACCTATGCATATATGTGATATTTAATAAGGGATTAATTGGTTTCCGTCTAACTTGTTCACCAATAGTAGGAATCAACTTAAATATAACAAGAAATATTAAGACTTTAGTAACGACATGATTAAAAATGAGAAAGTTATTGATTTCTATTCAAAAAACTAGTTCTGTATTTAAAATAATAATAATAAGTGTTGATTGAATTCATTATAATCATGGCCTTAGTATCTGAATAGATCCAAAAAACATTAAAGACCAATCGGAATGTGCTAAGAATATACGTGATGTTAATTGGTTAGATTGGCAAATATCTAAAGGATTTTTAATTTCATTAGGGTAACTAAAAATAATCACTTGTTTTACATTTTCCTCAATTATTTGTGGTCTAATGAGGGAAGGGGAACAATTTATAAATCGAGAGAGGCAGGCTTGTTTTCAATTAGCCTCGTGGTAGAGGAATCGGAGATCCTATCTGCTGGCCTAAAGGTTCCGGGTTCAATTCCATGATGGCCAGGGGGATTTTTCTCAAGAGATTAATAGTTCTCATTGTCACCAAAGTCTGATGAAATTAGGCTTAAGTTAGGTTAAGATCTTAACTCTCTCCACCATGTCATATTCACTAACATCAACCCCTCACCTCATCAGGATATGGAAAGATCCTCCATAAAAAGGATATATGGTTGTACATTCGAGCAAACATGGGAAACAGTACGTTAGTACTGGCTAATATCTCAAAAACTGAACTACAGATCATGTAACTCAGACACGCCATTGCTATTATTATTTGTTTTCAATATTTTCAATAGCGTGAATTCTTGTAAATTGGTGACCTGGCAGTCTAGGGGTAAGGTTTCAGACTTCTATGCTGGCGGCCGGGGTTCAATCCTTGGTCCCGGCAAAGATTTATCTGATTACCAAACCCTTCCTTCACCTCTGACAAGACATCTTGTGAATGTGAGGAATGCCAGTCCTCCACCGTGGTTCGGATTCCACGTTAAACTGTAGGTCCTTCATTTCATCTCACAATCACCCTACCATTACACATTAGCGTAAGTGCGTACAACCCGAACGGGTAGTAAGACGTGTGCTAATAATAATCTTACAAGATGAGCCCTATAGGCCGTTGTGTACACAGCGCTAACTCCAGATTTGTTGAATTTGACTCTTTTCTCAGAAAAGAAAAGCAAAGCTCAGAGATTTATTTAAGAAACACCCTTAAAACTAATTTACTCTGTAGAGGCTTTGCCTCAAATCTTTTAATTAATTTTTTTTCTGTTTTATTATTTTCCTATTGTTACCGCATTTTAAATACTTATCTTTTAAATACTTTCATGTTTATTTTTTGTCATTTGTGTCCTATTTTTTTTTTGTAATTATTCATCAGTATATATCATTAATTCATTATTTAGCAACTATTTGTTATTTAATTGTGTTATTATACGTGCTTGGAAGGTACGTGTGTGCTTTTCAGTGCTGGCCTTTCATAGGTCTCAAGAATGCTGGCCAGCACTATAATAAAGAAAATGTGGGAAATGCCAGGCCTCCACCGTGGTTCGGATTCCACGTTAAGCTGTAGGTCCTTCATTTCATCTCACAATCACCCTACCATTACACATTAAGCGTAAGTGCTTATAACCCGAACGGGTAGTAAGACGCGGTGATAATAATAATAATAATATTATAATAAAGGAAAGTGAATTGAAATTGTAATTATTACTAATACTATTATCATCATCATCATCATCATCAATATAACAGCTAATACTAAAAAAATTGATGAAAATTGTTAAGTAAATTTCAATGAATATAAAAAAAATAAAGTTTCTAGTCAGTGATAAAACTATTATCCAATTTCATAGGAAATCTTTATATGACAACTAAAAAAGTTTCTAGATATATTTTTATATATTTATTCGTCAAGTCCTGTGAGTTGCAGCTGTCACTTTTGATTGATATCAACAAAACCTAAAAATACAAAATAAATAGTAAAATTAGGCTAAATTTCTATGAAAGAATCAACTTTTCTGAAAGCCCTTCCTATAAAAATTTGACTATATAATTTTCGATTAAAAAAAGAAAGCCTTCACTGAGACTTATTTTACAGGCGTTGCCATGTGGCTACACATCAGCAACACAGCCAGAAAACGGGCAACACCGTGTTCGCGTCTATCCCTACTTCTTCCTAGCAGCACTATCATCTTCATCCCCTAGAGTACTTCCCTCCCTACACCCCCATACTAAACCATCATCATTTCCAGCTTCCCCTAGACAGCCTCCCTTTTCTTGCTGCAGCATTATTCTACAAGCCGTTCTGAAAATACTGATTTATGAACACTAAAGTATTGTTAATGTTGCCTTTGCTTACGACAGTTTCATAATTCTCGGCATATGTTGTTTTAAGATAATGGGGCTCCGTTGTTTGGAATAGTCTGTAGAGTGCTTCTGGAAGAGGCTTTTAAAACTATCTGCCTTCAATGTTATTAATATCTGTTGAAACAGAGACACACCATTAATTCTAACTTATACTTTATTAAACCATATTTTTTATTATAACTAGGCCTAAAGGCTATATTCTAATAATAATAATATATAGCACCGCCTCTTACTACCCGTTCGGGTTATACGCTTTAAGTACTAATTACGCTATTGAATTAGGAATTGGGAAGAATGAATTAGAGGACGTGAACCCGCATTTGCATGGAGTGAGAGTGGAAAACCATTTACTAAAAACAACCCCCAGTTCACCCGACCGAGATTCGAACCTCTATCTTCCCGTACTCAGCAGTACATCTCAACACGACTAGCGCGTTAGCCAACTACGCCACTGAGGCGGGTTATATTCTAATATAAATTCATAAAATTAAACTTAGTTTAAACTGCCTTGTTTATGCATTGCCTATATATTGTGTTAAATACGCAGTTCTACTTGATAATCTTAAGAAAACAAATTTGTTTTGCTTTTATATTATTATTTCGTTATATAAATTGATTAATAAACCATAATTTTTATTTTTAATACATTGTAGTTACATATTTACTAATTTAAATTTGCCAAATTAAGTAAACACAGTGTTAAAAGATAATTAGTAAAAATATAACAATGTTATGTTACTAAACTTATTAGTTATTAAATAACAAAACATAAATGATTGTATGGGATTTTATTATCATCATATTGATACAGTTTGAAAGTATTACATATATTTAATGATAGAATTTCAGTATAAAATCAGAAATTATTTGAACTATTGAATATTAAATAATATAGCATAAACAATAATTTATATTATTTGAGAAAGGGGACCTGGTGGTCTAAGGTGTCAGACTTCTGTGTAAGGAGTTCGCGGCTCAAATCCCGGTTCCTGCACAGATTTATCTGAGTAACCAAACCCTTCCTTCACCTCTGACAATACGTGTTTTAATCACAACTTGTGAATTCGTGGAATGCCAGGCCCCCACCGTGGTTCGAATCCCACTTTAAACTGTAGGTCCCCTCTTCTTTCCATCATCACCATTCTCACGTATCATCTAGGGGTGATGGAATTCACCTTAATGGTGTCCTCAGATCAGAAATGAACTCCTCAATACTCCAGGAGAACAAAAGTCAGATAAGATTGAATGGCCAGATTTAGAGAACTAGCCCAACCCCATATTGTTTGAGGATGAATTTAGAGTGTACAATATTTTGATTATATAACATATTGGGAAAGATTAATACGCTGGACTCAATAAAGTATATCAATAAATATAATACCGTTAGTAATTAGGTAATAATAATACATCCATATTAAATATCTAAATAGGCAAGGCACTTCTATAAAATGAATTGTGTAGCTTATCAAAAAGGTCCTGGAATTTTTAACTATAGCATTTTGGTAATAAATGTATCAAGTAAACGCGGAAATATATAGATTATTATTATTATTATTATTATTTTTAGCACCACGTCTTACTAGCCGTTCGGGTTATACGCACTTACGCTAATGTGTAATGGTAGGGTACTTGTGAGATGAAATGGAATGGAGGACCTACAGCTTAACGTGGAATCCAAACCACGGTGGAGGCCTGGCATTCCTCACATTCACAAGGTGTCTTGTCAGAGGTGAAGGAAGGGTTTGGTAAATCAGATAAATCCGTGCCGGGACCGAGGATTGAACCCCGGCCGCCAGCATAGAAGTCTGACACCTTACCCCTAGACCGCCAGGTCAGCGAAATATATAGATATAGTAGTGTTTGACCCTTTTTCTGAAAGGGCCGATTTCAAATTCAACGAGAAATCTGTTCCCTGATAAATATTTTAGATTTTTCAAAACAAGACGTAACGTGACTCCCGTTCATGGCTCTGCCAGTTTATTTGAATACATATTAGTCAAGTGTCGGATTTGTCTAATAGGCCAAAAGAATATAACTCTAGCAACGTGATAGTGATGTGCAAAAACACCTCTGTGGCAACCCACTATTATAAACTACTAGTTTTAGGAATCTGAGGCATCACTTCAATATTTAATATATCAGAGTGATAAGTTTCCATTTTGTAATTTATTTATAAATGGGAAAAAAACAATTGACAGGAAACAAAGTTACACATTGCTTTAATCCTAAAGATAGAGATTGCAGGTGAGTTACCTGGGTTATAAGAACATTAATATTACCTACAATAGACTGGTCTGGAAGAGTGTTAGTGACGTGTATCTAAGATGAACGATCGGGGATCTTACCCGGGCTAGAACATTCTGGATGGACATATTTTATGCCATTTTTGGTGATATTCTAATATTTGAGTCACTCCCGACTCGATTTACATAAATAAAATCACATTTATTTGCACCGTCTATTACTATACTCACGGTCTATCAACACTATTCTAAAGAGAAAGAATGATTAAGGACGAATTAAGAGGAAATATAGTCCCATTTACATGAATAGAGGTTGGGAAACAACTTGGAAAAATCATTCATGGATTTTCAAGGCTGGGATTCAAACTTTAACCACGTTGTCATTGAAGATCATAGCAAGGTGAGCCTGTCATTTATCCTTAGTCCCTATCAATGAAGGTTTTTGTGTTATTTCTTTAAAACACTAGAATGCTATTCCTTGGTGAAATTGACTACCGGGGTCTACCAGATTGTCATGTTCCCTCCTTTACACAAGGGATAGAATGCTCCAGTACCTTCAGTTGGCCTTGAAACTTCACTATAGCTTAGTGTTTCTCTTGTCACGTGGTTTGTTTGCGCTCTAGGAGAAGCTCAGTGGTAAAAGGTAGGAGTGTTTAACATTAAAGTAACATTTTATTAATAATATTTATATTTAGCACCCTGTCTTACTACCCGTTCGGGTTATACGCTTTAAGGACTAATTACGCTAATGGATTAGGAATTGGGAAGGTTTAATTAAAGGAAGTGAACTCGCATTTGCGTGGAGGGACAGTGGAAAACCATTTAGGAACCCCCCCTCCCCCCAGTTCACCCGACCAAGATTCGAGCCTCGATCTCCCCGTCCTCAGCAGTCGAGCTCAACACGACAAGTGCGTTAGCCAACTACGCCACCGAGGCAGGTAACATTTTATTAATGTAGTAACTCTGGTATCTTACAAACTAAAACAAAACAAAGTTATATTCTTACTTCCTATTCCACATGAAAACACCAGAAAAATAAAACCTTAAATAATTGAAACGCTACAATGAAAACATTGGTGCAAGACTACGACATTTTGAAGCCACTGTTCTCGTGAGATCTTTCGAGAACACAGGGCAAAATCTTGTGTATCGTGTGTTGAAGTTATGTAAAAAAAACCGACAGTCAACAAAAACATTTAAACTAGTTGAGAATAGTTTTCATTTTGTCAATACTGCATTAAAATTATGTTTTAAATATAATAAAATGTAAAGTATTAAAATTTACGAGTGTTTAGCATTCTAGGGTTAAAAAATTCTATGAAGAATAGCTTTTGTTTTTTTAACTATTATTATTATTATTATTAGCACCGCGTCTTACTACCCGTTCGGGTTATACGCACTTACGCTAATGTGTAATGATAGGGTGATATGGAATCCGAACCACGGTGGAGGCCTGGCATTCCTCACATTCACAAGATGTCTTGTCAGAGGTGAAGGAAGAGTTTGGTAATCAGAAAAATCTGTGCCAGGACCGAGGATTGAACCCCGGCCTCTAGCATAGAAGTCTGACACCTTACCCGTGGACCGCTAGGTCACCCCCCCCCTCTCATTTTTTAAATTATCTTATCAAGTTTGAGATTAAACTTATTTTAGGAGGGTGACCGTTCACCCTCTGCTGATTCAGTATTGTTCCTGGGAAACTGAGAGGGTGAGGGATGTAGAGGGTTGTGGAAAGGGGTGGGGGGTTTGCGGGATTTGCGATAGCGCATGTATGTAGTACGACGTGGAACCGGCTGTTTGCTTAGGGAATAAAGGTAATTGAATTATTTTTTTTCAACCCTCAAATTACGCGGTATTTGCAAAATAGCCCTTGGACTCTTTGTGTTTAATTATTTACACAATTCCAGACTGTTGAAAATAATAGGAATCCATTTTAAATAATTTCAATAAATGCTCATCAAAAAGATAAAAATATTAAAACAGAATCATTATGAATCTCTTAAAAATGCACACACCCAAAAACAGAAACAAAATGCACAAAACATTATTTACTTTAAGTTAGTTATAATATTTATTGAATCATTTAAATATTTATTTTCTTACTAATCGAAACCCAACACTAATACGGTATTTTCTTTTTAATACATCTATTCCAACACATTTGTGACCGATAATTTTCTAGTATTGATAAATTGAGTGAAAAATTCAATTATTAGGAGATTCAAAACCTTTAGTCAAAACGTTCCATTGAAATTAAGATGTTTAAAATCGGTTGCATAAATGTTGTAAACGTATCGCCGACTTTCTTTGAGGCCTCAGCTAGAATCAAATTAGGTTTACACAAGAAAAAGAGTATCGTATCAGTACAAAGTTCAGAAACAACTCTACTCTAGGTGACCTGGCGGTCTAGGGGGTAAGGTGTCAGACTTCTGTGCTGGCGGCCGGGGTTCAATCCTCGGTCTCGGCACAGATTTATCCGATTACCAAACCCTTCCTTCACCTCTGACAAGACATCTTGTGAATGTGAGGAATTCCAGGCCTCCACCGTGGTTCGGATTCCACGTTAAACTGTAGGTCCTCCATTTCATCTCACAATCACCCTACCATTACACATTAGCGTAAGTGTGTACAACCCGAATGGGTAGTAAGACGCGGTGCTAATAATAATAACTTTACTCTAAATATGATAGAGGATTTACCGGCTAATATCTCAAATAATTTAGTCCGAGATGAAAAGATCTCCTTACAATAAGTATTAACAATTCTGAGCTATATCAAACAGAGACAAATTCATCCCAAACGTTGTAGTTACTTTGTGAGTGGGAAGAGAAATACAGTAGCTGTTATTACTTTATTATTATTATTTCGTGCGTGAGAATCCGCTGGTTCAGCGCTCACGTGCCAGAAAGTTGCTGACTGGTAATAAACAGCCACCTACCAACAAACAGTGAACAAAGTTTTTTTTTTAAATCTCTATTTGTTACTCGTTTTTCTCCGGAAGTATCTTCCCTGGCCATTCAAACTTATTTGTCTAAAGGACTCAATCTTGAATATCTTGTCTGTTCTAAATTGAAAACTAAATTAAACTCATATTCCTCCTTCCATATTTCTGTCAAAGAAAATGATCTTCCCATGATAAACAATAGTGATATTTGGCCGTCTGGCTGTCTCATTGCACCTTTCTATGGGAAGTTGCTGCCTGAGCAGATTATCTGTGAGGAGTCTCCCTGTGTGTCTGCCCCTGTAAAGGCTGTTGTTGCATCTGACCTTAGTTCTCAAGATGATTCAACTTGAACCCCACTCGTGACCATCAATGGAGGTCTGGAGACTACCTCCCAACCCATCTTCCAGTGAATAATAGTGATATTCTATTATATTATCAAAATGTTCGGGGTCTACGAACCAAAGAAAGGGAATTATTTACAAATGTGTGTGTAAATGAATTATCTATTATGTGTTTAGTTGAAACCTGTCTCTCTAGTGAGTTAATTAATGATAATTTCTTCCCCCCTAACTACAATATTTATAGATCTGATAGATTATATGATGAAGCTACTATCTCAAGGGGTGGTGGTGTTCTCATTTCTGTCATTGATACTATTTCTGGTGTAGTCAGGAGAACTGACCTAGAGAATAATATGGAATGTGTCTGGATTGAAATCCCAAAATCTGATCGCCAAAAACTGTTAATTTGGAACATATATCTTGCTCTCCAAATAACAGTCAAAGATTTAAGTATTACTTTATATTTCTTGACGGTTGCTTTGGCTAACTACCCCTATCGAATAATACTATTAGGTGATTTTAACTGCCCCAAAATTGATTGGAAAAATCATCATGCTCAAAACATTTCGCATTTCTACATTAAATTAAAAGATACTCAACTTCTTGCTTTGACCAACATAATAGGATTAGAACAACTTAATGGATCTAATAATGACACTAACCTCCTTGACCTTGTTTTTGCTAATTTCAACCACCTTGTAGTAACTCGTAGCTCTCAATCACTAGTAAATATTGATTTAGCACATCCACCCTTATTGATTCCTCTTCATGTACCTATTGATACTAAAATTAATGACAGCACCACCACATATATTAACTATGCACGTGGGGATTACCTTAATCTTTACAATGAGCTGGCCACTGCTGATTGGTCTTGGGTTTATTATACCTAGGATGTTAATTTGGCTGTAGATAATCTTACCAATTTAGTCCCAAGGAAAATCAGAACGTATATTCCTCAAATTACCATTCTTAACTCACCCAAATATCCAAACTGGTTTTCTTCTACTGTTATATCAGGAAAAAAAAATTTTTTCAAAAGGTTTAGACAAGCAATCATCAACTAACTTGTAACCCACCTCGGTGGCGTAGTTGGCTAACGTGCTGGTCGTGTTGAGCTCGGCTGCCGAGGACAGGGAGATCAAGGTTCGAATCTCGGTCGGGTGAACTGGGGGTGGTTTTTCCGAAAATGGTTTTCCACTCTCCCTCCACGCAAATACGGGTTCACTTCCTCTAATTCAACCTTCCTAATTCCTAATCCATTATCGTAATTAGTACTTAAAGTGTATAACACGTACGGGTAGTTAGACGCTGTGATAAATAATAATAATAATAATAAATAACTTTTAATCAGATGTAATGTGAGCTTGTTACAAGTTACTTTATTGGTGTGAAGAGAACTATACTTCATTCACGGTAGGAGTTTACCTCTGAAAGGTCTTTTTTCCTACCAATATCCTACTATATAATAGATTTCTGGTAGGGGAAAAAGGCCTTTCAGAGGTAAACTCCTACCGTGAACAAACTTTAGATATATTTTTATAACCCTTTACTTTAAAATCAGAATTGTAAAATTTCTCGCAAAGCGTCTAGTAAAATATCCACCAGAGGTATATCAGTGTCTTATGCTGATCTCATCAGAGACACAGCACTGTCAGTACGATCAATTAGTATTTTAATAACAACTATCAATTAAATTGCATATATACAATACATATATTTAAGAATATCATAAAAAAAGTATTACTTTCTTTTAACATCCTCTTTACCTAGATGCACTTAGTGAACAATTTAGAATTTAAAATATGTTAACCCTAGATTTTAACACCGCTTTTAAAAAAAATCCATTACAATTATTATTATTATTATTATTATTATTTAGCACCACGTCTTACGACCCGTTCGGGTTATACGCTTTAAGTAGTAATTACGCTAATTTATCCGGAATTTGGAAGGTTGAATTAGATGAAGTGAACCCGCATTTACGTGGAGGGAGAGTGGAAAACCATTTAGGAACCACCAGTTCACCCGACCGAGATTCGAACGTCGATCTCCCCGTCCTGGGCGGTCGAGCTCAACACGACAAGTGCGTTAGCCAACTACGCCACCGAGGCGGGTTATTACACTTAAATGCGAGGGTTTTAATCCTACAGGTACTTTCAATTTGCCATGAAAGGTAGAAGTCTTACCGTGACAGATAACACCGTGGCCATATTCTCGTATTCCAAGTTACAACATAATTTAATAATGCCAATAAAGATTGCTACCCTTCAAAGTAAATGAAGGAATATATTGATACCACTATCATCTACTTATATTGAACCGGAATTTATAATATATTGGTTTAATGATGTGAGATTTCTAAATGTCTACGACGTATCTAAGAGCTCTGACAGATGGCCTCCTTAACAATCTATCCTTTTTCATCTTTCCAAATGTGGTAGAGTGTTTCTCCAAAATAAACCTTAGTCCACTTTTAAAAAGGTGACCTGGTGGTCTAGGGGTAAGGTGTCAGACTTCTGTGCTGGCGGATGGGGTTCAATCCTCGGTCCCGCCACAGATTTATCTGATTACTAAACCCTTCCTTCACCTCTGACAAGACATCTTGTGAATGTGAGGAATGCCAGGTCTCCACCGTGGCATCGGATTCCACGTTAAACTGTAGGTCCTTCATTTCATCTCACAATCACCCTACCATTACACGTTAGCGTAAGTGCGTATAATACGAACGGGTAGTAAGACGCGGTGCTAATTAATAATAATAATACTTAGTCCACTAAAATTACATCGTTAGTCATACCTTCGCCATTAGGGATACATCACACCGACTGAAGTTTTTGATGCAATTATTTCGGTTCATGAGTATCTATTTTTCATGTTCCAATAAACAACCAAATAATGAGTTTTATACATTTTTTTTTGTGGGGTGAAATGACTTTGATGTGTTCCACCACTGAATGAACATGGAGCACATATAAACCTTGTTTTAAAAATATATGTTAGAAAAAACAATTATAAATAGATCGATGTCCGTGATCTACTTCCAATGCTACAAAATCAAGATAAAATAGATGAATGTGAAAATTTGTAATCGCAGTAATACATGAATACTATTTATAAAGCTGGTGAATTTATAATATTATTTCGGTGACCTGGTGGTCTAGGGGTAAGGTGTTAGACTTATATGCTGGCGGCCGGGGTTCAATCCTCGGTCCCGGCAAAGATTTATCTGATTACAAAACCCTTCCTTCACCTCTGACAAGACATCTTGTGAATGTGGGGAATGCCAGGCCTCCACCGTGGTTCGGATTCCACGTTAAATTGTAGGTCCTCCATTTCATCTCACAATCACCCTACCATTACACATTAGCGTGAGTGCGTATAACCTGAACGGGTAGTAAGACGCGGTGCTAATAATAATAATATAATATTATTTCAAGACAAAATATTTAATGGTTTAATTTAATGAACCTTGTTCATTCTTAATCAAGTATATATAACTGTTAATTTTTAAACTCATTTGCCAATGATAGCCCTAAATGAAGATTAAAATGTGAGACATTATTGATAAACTAATGTAGGAATTTATGTTGGGGTGTGTGAAGCTTAAACATATTAAAGTGGAAGTAAAAGGGCGATTTTCATATTTTCATAAGACATGCTTCGGTAGCTGCACTGTCTATAAGATGCTATTATCATAGAACACTAGACTTCTGATGAATGGAAGATCGAGGTTGGAATCTCGGTCGGGTGCAATTAAGGTTTAAAAAAAAGGGTTTTCGCCTTTATCTCCAGGCAAATTTGGGTACACTTCCTCTAAATATAACCTTCATAATCCCTAAATCATTAGAGTAATAAGTACATAGGCGTATAACATATACGGGTAGTAAGACGTGGTGATTAAATAAAACATGGCCTACTTCTAGACATTGGCACCCACAAATACATTACCACAATTACATCTTGTGAATGTGGGGAGGGCCAGTCCTCCACCGTGGTTCAGATCTCACGTTAAACTGTAGGTCCTTCATTTCATCTCACAATCACGCTACCATTACACATTAGCGTAAGTGCGTATAAACTGAACGGGTAGTAAGACGAGGTGCTTATAAAAATAATAATAATACATTAGCTTCCTCGAAATATTTAAAAGAAAGAATAAAACTTTTAACACTACATCTTATTTACATATTAAAATTATATTACAAATAAAATATATATCAACATGTAATCAAAAATAAAAACAACTATCAATTAATATTTTAAAACCAACTATCAATTAAATGACATATATACATATATTTAAGCATACCATAGTATTATTATTTTTATTATTAACACAGCGTCTTACTACCCGTTCGGGTTATACACACTTACGCTAATGTGTAATGGTAGGGTGATTGTAAGATGAAATGGAGGACCTACAGTTTAACGTGGAATCCGAACCACTATGTAGGCCTGGAATTCCCCACATTTACAAGTTGTGATTAATATACTTCTTTTCAGAGGTGAAGGAAGGGTTTGGCAATCAGATAAATCTGTGCCGGTACCGGAGATTGAACCCCGCACCCCCAGCACAGAAGTCTGACACCTTACCCCTAGACCAACAGGTCACCAGCCATACCATAGTAAAGTATTACTTTTTTTACATTCTCTTTACCTAGACTCCCTTAGTGAACAATTTAAAATTAAAAATAGTTATGGGTGATAAAAAAAAAATAACTTTATCTTTTAGACTTAGACTTTGTTTCACTTATCATTTTAGAAAACATTCTAAATTCTAAATTAAGTAAGGATTTATAAATATATGGTTAAGACTTAGAAATCCACTTGTTTCACTTGTCAAAAATTGCTTTAATTTTAATATGACCTGTTTTGTGGCTGCGTGGTATAAGGCGCTACTCTCTTTTTATAATAAACTGTCGATAACAGGAAGATCGGGGTTCGAATCCCGGTTTATTGTACTAAGGATGGTTTTTCCAAATATTTGATATTATATTTTTCTACGACTTTAAATCATGTTATTATATTTTCTTGTATAAAAAATAATAGTGGGTTTTAAACAAACATTAATCAAACTCTTCTTCTATAAAAAAATGAATAGTTATTTTGTAAAACAGTAATATATACCTACTGGCTTGAGTGCATATTAAAATACAATTGTTATACGTAATTATAATGTCACCATTGATGCTATGAAAATCGACTAAAATAACAGTGAGGACATCAATATTTATACAAATAGTTTCATAAGGATAATGTTAAGGCACAGAATACAATTTTTTTTAAGTAAAATCAATCTCTAAAGGCAAAATTTTGAAATTGAATAGGTTAAATTTGATGTTTAGATTTGTCACTTTCCTCAAAATTAAATATTTTTAAGAGCAAAAACAAAATTTGAAAAAGCAGTCTCTTAAGAATTAACTGATCATCGATCCAGATTATTTAATAGTCAGGATCAAAAATGCGGGATAATTTAATGTCCTATAACGTGTTTAATGAACGATTATGACTTAAATCTTACATACTGTTGTCGCTGAAACTAACCCTGAAGAACTACACTGTGAAACTATTACATATATTCCTGGGCTGTTGATACCTAAAAATAATCCAAAAATGACCTATTAATTGACTTAAAAATTCAAAAAAATAACTTAATCTTTTTAAAAAAACTTGAAAATATGAACAGTAAATAATAAATGCACACACATAAATCAAACATACAAATTGCAAATTTAAAATGAAATTATCAGCCTTTAATAAGTAAACTCTTGCATTCTATTAAAAATATAATTAATTTACAACAGCTCTCTGCTTCAGATATAATAGCTATCCCCTTCAAACGCAACCCTCTCCAGCCTATTTGCAGTCTCACCAGGAATGAATATATTACAAACCATACAAACTAAGAGGTTAAAGAGTTCGTGGCTTCATTATATTCTTATCCATATGATAAAAATAGTTATATTTGATTATTTATGTATTTATAGAAAAAAAAATGCTATGCTTATAGTTCCTGGCTACAGATCCAGAGGTCCAGAGTTCAATCCCTGGCGCTTCCAAAATTTATCTGTGATGCAGTGGGTCTGGAATGGGGTCAAACGAGGGCAAATGAGGAGCTACTTGAATAGAGAAGTAGCAGTTCCTGTTTAAAAAACTGAGGCAAATTATACTACGTATCTTTCTGCTGACCACATGACACCCTATATCTGCAGATGTTAGCACTAGCCTTGCTCATCCGGTATAGCTCGTTTGCGAGATCACACTATGGAGTTATTTTTCTTAAGAAATATTGTTAATATTGAAATATTTACTTATTCAACAAGAATGGCTTGAAATAACTAGAAAAAATTACCTATAAGATAAACAGTTAAATATACAGTGGATCATAAATATTGTTTATATACTTATGAGTATAGTATATACTGGAGCAATTAAAAGATGGCATGTGAACAAAATCCTGGCCCCTGGCTATAAGCTGTATCATTGTGATGTATATTGCAAGGTAAACCTGCCGCCTTGAAGAGTAAACGAAGGTCGGGAACAAATTGAGGTAAAACAATCAAACCTTATGTTTATGGATTGACACACTAGGATTTATTTGTCTTTTTTAAATATGTTCATTGTTTATTTATATTTTAGAACACCTAAATCATTTATATAGCCCGGTCAAGTATGTTTAAACAGAATGTTTGTATATCCTCTTTTGAAAAACAATAGAAATCATTTACATTATTATTCACAATCAACACAAAAAGTTGAGACATATTCATATTAAGACTGAGTATTTGTATATCTTATAGTATTACATGCAATAATGTACTCCCATGCGTGATATAATTAAGTATCGCTATATTGTTTGACAGACTTGAATGCCTCTTAATATACAAAAGGGGTACTACAATATGATAAAATACCTAGACACATGTTTTACAAATAGTAAATATAATTATAGTTATAGACCGTTTCCTACGTAAACAACATAACTTTCCATGAGTCAACAATTACAACAATTAGGTTATGTGAGGTTAGGATAGCTATTCCAAGTAGTAAATATTTTAGTAAAAATGTATTTGTGTGAGTGTTCCTTGTTGGGTTAAATACTAAATATTAGTAAAGTCAACAAGAGACTATTTAAAAATATGTATTTTATTATATATTTAAAAAAAAATATTACTATATTTAAAAATAAAGCTAGTTTAGTCGGATTTTAACTTTAAAGTACCAGATGGGCCTGGGACGAAACAATTTTTTTGAAAAAAAAAATTGTACTTTTTTAAAATAAGATGTCGCTTCTTTTATTTATATTTTTATTCAGATTCTAATGGATATGATATCAAATAATATTGAAATAATATATGAAGAATACACCTAATAAACATGAGACCATTGTTTCGTCCTTGTTTTTCCAGCATTGTAATCATGTCTCAAAAAGGACCATTGCAGTCACATTAAAAAAGGTTAACTAAAACATGGCGGTTAAATGAACAATATATTTTACTTGATATATTAGTCATTTTTACTCTTTCAAAACACAAATCCAAACAGTATAGTTAGAATCTTATAGCCAATACGGGTACTAAAACACGGTGAACAGTCAAAAAGTAATTTGTACACGATATAATGTTATACGGGGTGTACCGTGTCACGTGGACCCACTTCAGCGGTGGACAGGAGATATAAACACCATTAAACAAACTTCATACAAACATGTGTTTTATCTGACATCTTTTCAAAGCTATGTTTGTATTTAAGTAACGCGGAGTTGCTGTAAATTATAGGAAGTGCTACAAAATGACCAACCTTTGGCCCAAATGCCGGCATTGAAAAGTGATGTATTTTAGAAGGAGTGTGTCATTCTACGACACGGCGACTGCATGATTACATTGAACGTAACAAAAATAATCAGGAGGCCATATATATATATATATATATATATTATTATTAGCACCGCGTCTTACTACCCGTTCGGGTTATACGCACTTACGCTAATGTGTAATGGTAGGGTGATTGTGAGATGAAATGGAGGACCTACAGTTTAACGTGGAATCCGAACCACGGTGGAGGCCTAGCATTCCTCACATTCACAAGATGTCTTGTCAGAGGTGAAGGAAGGGTTTGGTAATCAGATAAATCTTTGCCTAGACCGAGGATTGAACCCCGGCCGCCAGCACAGAAGTCTGACACCTTGCCCCTAGACCGCCAGGTCACCTCGTTATGACTTAAAAAACATGTATTTTTTCTAGATATGGAAACGCACATATTTAGTTAATGACGGGAGAATTTGTTGTTTGTTGAACAAGTATACAATCATCCATTCATTAAACAAACTATGCAAGTAGAACCTATAACACAAATATTGTGTTTGGTTGTTTGTGCTCTGTCATCACACTATACAGCTAAACGGTGCTCACTGGCACACACATCAACTAATTGCTCAAACAGAGGGTCAGTAAAATGTACCAACAAATTAGTCTTCATTCACATGAACACAAAGTCGATCTTGGACAATGGTGAGAACTTGGGGCCATTTTGATTCCTAATAATTATAATTTATAACAAATTTGTAGAGGATTTTATCTCGGATACTAATTTGAAAATATTCTATATTGCGCATAATACGCTTATTTGAAACTCCCTCAATTGGCCATTAACTTTTATTCCCTTAAATTCTATTTTAAATATATGTTTGTTTTTTACTGTTGAATCTTGCTAGCCATTCAGGTTATCTCTATAGTAATTACAATAATGGCTCAGGGATTAGTATGTTTTAATTGAGATAAAGTGCACCCACATGTGTATGGAAGGAGAGTGTAAAGCAATTTAGGAAAAAAAATAGCCTCATTGCACCCGACCGGGATTGAACCCTGTTCCTCCTGGCTTTGGTAGTTTAGTCAAACCCAAGTGTAGCGCGTTAGACCACGCGGCCACTGAAGCGGGTATTAAATTGACTCTTTAAGAACTATCTTTTTTTTAAATTCTAAAAGTTATTTAATACCAAAGAATATAATGAAGTATATAAAAAAATATTTTTTAAATTTTGATTTTAAAACTAAACATATATATAAATTATATATATATGTTTAGTTTTAAAATGTTTAACAGTGTTTCTGTGTTTTAAGTTCATATTATTATGTCTACAGACAATTAGTCATAATCAATTCATCATGTAGCACTGACGTGGCAAGTTTACTGCCCATGGGCATTTTAATGGGCCAAAAAGTGGCCCAAATCATCTATAGAACCTTAGTGCGTATAATTATTGTACATAACATTTTTACCTTGTTTATTATGATATTTGATTGCCTTTCATATTAATTCAGGTCAACTTGTATTCTTTTGTAGACATACCCTTAGTATAAGTTGCTAGTGCCACGTTCTTGTAAAAAATATTGGAGCTTCTAATATGATCTCTAAGGATGGAATGTTTTGACAAAGCAAATTAATGAACAAAATGTATAAACGTTATAAAAACACATGAGATGAAATATGGTTTTTGTACATTACTTATTATTTGGGGTTAATCCAACTCCAACCAGTGTGTTTGATACACCGAGTTTTTACTATAGACTTTTCAAATATTGATCCCCAAACATGGCTAAATTTGCACAACACATCTGTGGAATGTTTGACAACACAGGAATGTGTGGACGGTTGTTTTCTGTTGTGAACGAGAACATAAACCCTTCATTGTTCGCGGTTTATGGACAATCAATTTTAATCAATTATTATTATTATTATTATTATTATTATTAGCACCGCGTCTTACTAGCCGCTTGGGTTATACGCACTTACGCTAATGTGTAATGGTAGGGTGATTGTGAGATGAAATGAAGGACCTACAGTTTAACGTGGAATCCGAACCACGGTGGAGGCCTGGCATTCCCCACATTCACAAGATGTCTTGTCAGAGGTGAAGGAAGGGTTTGGTAATCAGATAAATCCGTGCCGGGACCGAGGATTGAACCCCGGCCGCCAGCACAGAAGTCTGAAACCTTACCCCTAGACCTCCAGGTCACCCTAACATTAACACTCCGGCTTAAAAAAAATTATCATTTCTAGATAATGTTGGAAAGCCAGCCTTAAAATTTGTATATACCTAATTTTATTTTTGTAACAATAATACCTAAACCATCTGACACCTTGGCTCATTTGGTAGCGTGTTTTCTTACTGATCTAAGGGTCCCGGGGTTCAGTTCCCGGCATGGTCGAGATATTTATCATTGATGAAATAGGGGTGTATACTTTCACATTGATACATTAACGACCGGGGAAATGATGTTGTGCCTATCCTAATATTAAGTTATATTATAGGGCGTGTGAAGCTACGCTAGGCCCAGCAAGCCGATAGTTGAAAATATGTGGCTTGAATAAATCAAAGACCCCTCATACCTTGAGACCACACATACGCGTTTGGACCAATAAAATATAAACACACTCCTACTATTTTTATTCTTTCTTTTAGCATCGCATCTTTCTATCTGTTCGGGCTATACGCTAATGTACTAATTATGCTAATGGTTTTAGGAATTAGGAAGGTTATATAGGAATTGTAACCACATTTGGGTGAAGGGAGAGTAGTAAAAACATTTCGGAAAAACCAGGCCCAGTAAGAACCGACTGAGACTCTAACCTCGATCTCCCCGTCATCGGTAGTCTAGTCTACTACAAGAGTTGAGCGTTAGACTATTGAGGCCACCAAGGCAGACCCTACTCTTATTGGTAGGGGGCTATTTGTATAGTTGAATTTAACTACCACTAGTAGTCATAGAGTCTAAGGCATCAGACTCACACTGCATTGCATGTATTTAATTGGAAGTTTTAGACTCGACTGTATGCCGGATACGCCTGAAGTGATTTTACACATGCAAAGGTGGACTGATTGGTGACCCAGGAGTACAAATATAGCGCCCGTTAACATTATTATTATTATTATTATTATTATTACTATTATTATTAGCACCACGTCTTACTACCCGTTCGGGTTATACGCACTTACGCTAATGTGTAATGGTAGGATGATTGTGAGATGAAATGGAGGACCTACAGTTTAACGTGGAATCCGAACCACGGTGGAGACCCGGCATTCCCCACATTCACAAGATGTCTTGTCAGAGGTGAAGGAAGGGTTTGGTATCAGATAAATATTTGCTGGGGCCGAGGATTGAACCTCGGACGCCAGCATAAAAGTCTGACAACTTACCCCTAGACCACCAGGTCACCGGCCGTTAACACACGTTAACAAATACAACTGAGGCTATGTTGATGTGGCAGCTGAAGTGGTGAAATGAAGTGTATACTGAATATTTTGATTGGTAGTACATTTAATCCAGAAGCCATTACAGCTACAATATTGATGGTTAAGTCGTTATTGAGTCCACTTCATCCCCAGAAACTCTAAGTTATATGGTGTTAAAAGGTTTCCATTTTAATGTCATATAGACTATTTATTAATCTAAGCATAATCCCTCTACCCTTCATTTGTTTACTGGTTCACAGTAGTCAAGATTAGCTTAAGACCCCATTTCATGGCAAGATTAACTCAGAGTTGAAGGATGCGAAGAAAAAAAATAAAATCTTGGAGGCGGTGGGGGTGGAGGGTGGAGCCTAAATTCTGTAAACTGCTAGGGAAGGAGTAAAAGTGGTTTAGGTGGGAGTCCTTGAGTGTCAATCTTTCCCTAACTCACCCCCTTTGTCCGAGTGAGATGAGGAAGGTAGCCAGCTAGGTATTTATGAGTCACATCTCCCCCAAGTAAAGGAAGAAAAGACAGAAATAGCTTGATCTCAAGTGCAGATAAGCTTCTTGAGTTACAACTTCCAATGCTCAAACCAATCTGGATGCTAATAGTTTAAATGCTAAATCTATCCTTTTTTTAGGTATAAAACACATTTAACAAAAATTTACTTTAATTATATATTTTTTTACTTTAAGCTTTTAGCTATCTAACACATTTTACAAGAATTGCTAATATATGAAAATATATTTAATTATTAATACCCAATTTATTGGCCATGTGGTTTAAAGTGTCACTCTCGCAAGAGATTATATTGCCAATGCGATGAAGTCAGGCCTCAATTCCGGTCATGTGTACTGAGCATGGATTATCCCATTTGATCTTCCAATTTCCCAATTTAACATTAGAGTAATTTAGTAGTTCTACATATGTGCATAACTCATAGGGTTAGTAGATGCAGTGTCAAAAAAAAAACTTTTAGTAAAATGGTAGATTCGATCAATTGTTTTATTAATACATTAACTAGTGTAGCCTTTTACCTAAAGAGCTGGCTCAGTTACAGAGAAATCGACTGGTGGAATCAACCTGACTCAGGAAATGGGACATACCTATAGTCCAGACCAGCAGGGATATACATTGAACATAGATGTTGAATGTTCAATGTTTTCCTCAAATTATTTTCAATCATCAATATTTTGTGGCGATGTCTGAGACCGCGATATGTTTATGTGTTTGTTTAAAAATAGTAATTATTTATTATTAGTTTTTAATATAATTTTTAAAATTGATCAATGAGTTTTATATTTATTTATTACAAATAAACTTCAGTTACAGTTTTAATTGGTTTAAAAAATACTACCGATGTATTTGGTTCATTAATATCGATGTTTTCAGACCATGTTCTTTTTTCATCTTGGTTACTTTATTAATATGGATATAAATTTTTTACCTCAATTTTCATCCAAATTATAATACTAAATGAGTTCACTAGAATGGCATTCTATTTATTTTTTTGTTTTTATAAGAGATTCAACCCCATTCATGTAAATAGGTTTCTGTGAACACGTGTCAAGCTCATTTAGTCTGTATTTCTGGTGCTGGGGAGGTTGGGGTTCGAATATCAGTAGGGTGTATGAGGGTGTTTTTTCCTAAATGGTTTCCCACTCTTCTTACATGCAAATGTGGGAAAATGCCCAGAAGAATTCTACCTTACTCTTCCCTAATCCTAAATTGTAGTAATATGCAGTAGATTTTTACTTTATTTAAAATAAAAACAATATTGTGATCAAATGATCATGAGCATTTCCTGTTTTGAGATTATACTGAATCTATGTTTTATGTGATTACAAATTCTAAAAAGTGGATTATACAATTCTGACTGTTTGTCTGTCCGTCCTAAGGGGTAGAGCTGAGATGATTTGATGGATTATATTTAATTTTTGTCTTTGTCTTTAGCCTCCAAATTAAGGAAGGTTTACAGATTACTAGTTTTATTAAATTTGAAATATTTTAAAGATGGGATCTAATGATTGTGTTTAAAAAGGATATTGGGATTGCTTGAAACGACTAATAACACTGCAATATTTATTAAATGGCACACATGATTTTGTTTAAAATGAGAATCAGAGTATTTACGAAGGTGTATAGGTTACGTAAGTTTGTCATGCAAACCAGCAAATACATCGCTCTGAAATGGGCTCTTAAAGATCGTTGTTGCAAATGACACAAAAAATTCCCTGCCATCTTAATCGAAAGATCGATTGGCCCTATCTAAAAATAAACGTTATTGTTTACAAACTATTTAAACACTTAAACAAAAATCTAGCTTGAATGAGTAAAGAAGAGTATATTGGAGAGCTGCATGTAAGTTGAGTTCATTCATACTCAAAAGTGGGTTAATACTATAAAAATAATCAAGTTTTTGTTCAATGAACATTCTTTTGTCCCCTTTAGAATTGCCACTACTTTCTACTGACAAGAGTTAAGATGCTTCTAAATTGTTAGCAGGGGTAGGCAGCCTTTTAGGGCCCAGATAGTATTTTATATCTATTAAAAGGTCGCTCGATTTACCATCGTTTCTCTACTCTGATTTTAATTTGTTTTCTATACATATTTTATGTATTCCTTAAATTCAGTAAATCCTTTAATACTTATGTCCTTGCCTTCATAGAAAATATATAAAATAAATAAAATGAACACTAAGTTTATCTTGAAAATATTAATCATACCTTGATATTATGGTCCTATCCTATGAGCTGTACCATAGTATAGTAATGTAAGGTGATCTTGCCTATTCATTACAATGTAGTTTCCTAATGTAATCGACTAAAATTTCTGCGAGCTTGACCGGTCAATCTCGATCGACCTATTCGAACCTTGTGTTAGACAATGGCTGGAAGTATAATGTTGATTTATAGTATATAAGTTTTTAAAATAATCCTAAATTCTCTACTTTTGTAGATTACAGATATAGTAAAATTCGTTAGATATTCGTTAAACTAATACTAAAAGAGAAAAGTTTTACATTTAATGCCATCGTATTTCTTCATAAAATATGTATTGTAGGCACCCTCAGACTTACTCACTGAAACTGTTTATAAAAAAAATGCAATAAAAACAATCAAAAAAATCATTTAAAATTGAATGGACAATTTATTTTTATCTAAAAGTAGTTGCTGAATCTCAAATTAAACCAGCCCACTGGTATTTCTCCAGATTTCCTGGCAGCCCAGTCCACCCACGTCCAAATATTATTTATAATTGCACTACACTTTTCCCTCCATCTTTTGACTAATTGTTTATTCCTAATATATTTTGTGAAGTGAGTTTTATCTTAACTAAACGTACCTAAGCACTTCAAGCAACTACAGAATTGCACTTAGTTTCCAATGTACGAGAAAGTTTTAATTTTGCTTTATCCAATTTAGAATATACTCATGGCAAAGGATTCGTATTTTGTGAGTGGTTTGAAAATATTTGTTTGGTTACATGCCGAGAAAATTATTAACACTTTAAATATTATTATTAGCACCGCGTCTTACTACCCGTTCGGGTTATACGCACTTACGCTAATGTGTAATGGTAGGGTGATTGTGAGAATTCACAAGATGTCTTGTCAGAGGTGAAGGAAAGGTTTGGTAATCAGATAAATCTGTGCCGGGACCGAGGATTGAACCCCAGCCGCAGCACAGAAGTCTGACACCTTACCTCCTAGACCGCCAGGTCACCCAACACTTTAAAAATAACATTAATAATTATAGACGTGACCAATGGTTTCAATATTTAAAATATCATATTATATGATTAATATAATTTTTAGGCAAATTATATTAAATTTAAAATACTTAGTAAAGGTTTTAATCAACTGTATTCAATGTAAGGTTCATAGACTTGGAAAAAAAAAATAGAAGTTATAATTTTATGTAAGATTTTAATTTCCAAGCACTTTTGGATTTTCAAAGGTTTATTTGAAGCTTTAATTAACTTATCTTTAGATTATGAAAGTTAGAGCTTTTTTTGTGTGTGAACCAAGCATCTAAATAAAATATATCTATTAAATAAAACAATTAAGGTGGGAGAGTAGGGTATGCTAGTTAAGGGCAGGGGTCTTGCAGTTTGTTATAGAAAATATTTTTTCGAAAAAAGAACAGTAATTGTGTTCCAGTAGAAAATAGGGTTTAATTTTATTCACATGATGACCTTGACATGTCTTGAATATCTGTCATGATCATAGTGGCATTAGATGAGATAATTTTTAAATGAAAATAAAAAGTTTCCCTTAAATTCTCGGAAAATTTTGACAGATATTCAAGAATTCTTGATATCACTATGTGAAAAAAAATTAAACTCGAAGTATGTAATGGAGAATTATGTGATTAATTTTTGTTCCTAGTAAATGTTTTGATATCCAAACTGTAAAAATACTACTCTGAGCTTGTGTTATCTAGACTCACAGCTAAAGAATGTCTGGTTTAGGGGTTTGTGTGAATGCTACGTAAGTGACGGGCCTGAACTGGCAGTGTGGAATCTGCTAATCGCATCAAGACTGAGAGTGAAGGGCCAATGTTTGTTGGGAGTAGGGGGGTTAGTTCAACCCTTCCTCCCTCTACTAACACCAGACCCTTTCAGGGGCTAATGAAGTGGATGGATCGAGGATTGAGTGTTCTTCACATTCCTCGCAAGAGCACAATGTTAAAGACGCTCCATGGCGTTAAATGAAGATTAACTGGAGAGAGTTCAGACAAACCCTGACCCTATTTGTTGAGATACGACACTGGGATCGAGGAAATTACACTGATCGGACAATGAAACAGAATACAAAGACATTGCGTTCAACGGAGAACTTGTATAACGCGGTCATAAATATACCTCTACAATTGTACAGAGATGATTCTCTAGATCGGTGACATCCGAACTATTTATAGCGCTAAAATATCGTGAGCCTCCTAGCTCTATTGGTAACTATCCGCGAGATAAAACTTCATTGATTAACCGAAGATTTTCTTCTAATAATAAATGATCACAAAAAATTTAATTTTTCAGAAGAAATAAGTAATATTTTAAATTTTTTTCTCAATGTTAAAGATTTTTCATCTAACATGGGAATCCTCCAGGAAGATTTACTATGAAGTGTTCATAAAATAAATAAGATACGGAATGCATTCAAGTGATTAAAAATGCATAGCTAAGCGAATTATATATATACATATATATATTATATATAATATATATATTATATTATATATATAATATATATATAATATATAATATATATATATTATATATTATATATATATATATTATATATTATATATATATATATTATATATTATATATATATTATATATTATATATTATATATATATATATTATATATTATATTATATATTATATTATATATTATATTATATATATAATATATATATTATATATATTATATATATTTTATATATATATAATATATATATAATATATATATTATATATATTTTATATATATATAATGGTTTCAGCTTCACTAGAAATATTCAGAAATATTCAGCTACCAATTGAAAAATAACACATGGGTTTTAGAATCAAACTCAAGAACTTTGAATGTAAGTGCTCAGGTAGATTTTTTGTTGGTATTTCTCCTGCTCAAATGTTATGTCTCAAAATAAATTGAAAGTGTACATCATTTAAAAAACTACGTCTCAGTATATTAGGTAAAAAAACAACCAGGTTCAGAAGCAGAAAGGTCTAAGATATCACTCTCATGTTAGACTAGCCTGCTTTTAACGGGAAGAACGGGTCTCGAATCCCAGTTGAGTCTAATAGAGGCATTTTTTTAATGGTTTCACAATTTAGGTAGTAAGACTCGGTGATAAAAAAAATAGGATAAATACCACATTCTCCCAATCTAGCGAACCAGACAAGACAGGGCTGACTTCTTTGCTTCTGTGTCCACCAGTTAAGGTAATAAAAGAATTAAAATAAAACATCAAACTATTTGAGAAATCAATTTTTTTAAAGTTATTTTAAATATAGCCTCTAAGTTTTCTAGCTAGAGACTCATTACCAAAATAAATATTTGCTAATAGTTGAACTACTTTCCCTTTCCCTGACGTTAAATACTTTCCTCTCCTCCCTTAAACCCCTTAGTTCGCAACCTAAGGGTGGTACACACAGACCTGAGCATAGGAGCCAATTAGTTGGACGATACTTAGCGTCAACATACCCTTAATTATGGCCGTCCAAATCAGGCTCTGTCTACAGATGAAATAGAGACGGTACCACTTGGGTTTGTGTTCTTAGATCTCTGGGTTAATGTGGGGAGAACATTATGTAGAGTGCTGTACATTTCACCTTGTAACACCAGAAGATTGTTTTGCGTGTAGCCTATATATTGTAACTGCATTTATAGTTTTACACAACTATAGGGAACTTTGCTTACATCGATTAAACAGCTCGTAATAGATATTTCCAACTGAATTAAACTATCATAACATTTTTTTGAATGAAGAGAACTGGTTGTAATATATATTCTACCTTATTAAAAAAATCCATGGCATCTGGCCGCAGGCTGGTAATGACGAACCACCCCTATCATTTGGTGAATATAGTGCCAAATTATGTAGGCAGAGGGTGTCATGAGGTCATCACAATGAACCCTTCGTCCGTTAATCTCAGTTTTATAGAACTGAGTTGTTACTTTTTCATTCAAACAACTTCTCATTGGTCCTCACGTGGTGGAGTTGACACCATTATAGACCTACTGCTTCTGAGAAAATATGGAAGCGCCGGGGATTAAACCCAGGACCTAAGTCAGTAGTTCTGACCACTAGACCAAATAAGAGGTCAACTTTACCTTACATTAATACCAAATGGATCTGCGAATGACGAGAACAATTTAACAGTTTGGATCCTTTTTTCAGGAAGAGAACCACTTTAAATATATTTCGGTCCACACTAAATATCACCATCTCTCTTCATTTATCAGTCTTTGAACCTTAAATCAGAACTATATTGGTCAAATGGAATAGATAAAAAAACATTAAAATATATTGAGAGGAGTTGTTACTTAAAATTGTTACGTTGCTAATATTAAATTACTATTGAAATAGTAATCTAGTAAATTCACTTAAATATATTTTAAGATCTCCAAAATTAACTAATATAATTAATAATAAATCAACTTTATTTAAAAAGTATTAAAATATTAATTACATTCGTCTGAGCATAGAAGTCTTTCCCTAGTGATTCTCTAATTCAATAGCGAAAACTTTGAATTAATGTTAAAAAGCCATACTGTGCATTTTGAAAGATTCATTTATCAAAACTATACTAATACCATTTTGATTGAAACTGTATTTTTTTAAATATATAATTAATGTAACAAATGTATTAATTCATAATTAAGTCATCAGCTTGTAATTAAAAAGAATAGCTACATATTTAATATGTTTAAATCTAAAAGCAATTAACAAGGTCACTGACCAAAAGCAGTGAAGGGTTTGATTTAAATTAAATAATTAAGAGATAAATCAGACAGAATACTTAAGTAAAATTTGTTTTTAAGTATTTATATATCTTCCCATCCTTCCCTATATATACAAAAACAAATATATCTTAGATGTTTAATATTTTATATCAGTAACTGAAAAAATTATAGTATTTGATAGTGGACTAGTGAGAATCAAAAACAATTATAAATTTAATTAAATCTTTAAAACACGCAAATGCATTTATATCTCCCGTAAGTTACACCTTTCTCACACCTTACATCGTTAGTGAAATTAAATGTTAACCAGTAAACCCTTACGAAACTTTCACACATTTAAACTCCCCCACCCCTACGCCCCAAAAAAGAAAGAATTATTCTTTTGTTGGGTTGTTGAAATTAAATACTCAGCCAAGTGTATAGACAAAATAGCTAAGAGAGTTTATTTTCGGGAATTGATACAAAATTTTGTTATATTTTGCCTTTAGCTTGAATTTTAAACAAACAATATCTTTTAACCTAAACTGAGTATGCTACAGTAGCCCCATGGCTTCTTTGGTGCTGACTGACAACTCACAGCTGACTTCTGACAGTCAACATTTAGGTATATACCTAAATTATTGACTGTCAGAAGTGACAGCTGCTAAACACATGTTTTTGAAGATCATATGGACCGGTGTAGGGATACATAATTTGTTTTGGTAACTTTTCAAAGCTTTCAGTCAGCACCAAAGAAGTCATGGGGCTACTTTGTTTCAAAAGTCTGTAAAAAAAATCCTGTCCACTGATAGCTTATTCATAGCTGTATGCTTTGTATTAGTTGAGAGAAAAAAAATGTTAACAGAAATAAATATAAGATAGAACGAATGGGTAGCAAGCTTAGCTGCAAAAACAAATTTTAAAAATAAACTTCTCATAAAAAGGTCCAGGAAAAATGGCCCTTGTATAATTAGAGTCAGATGATATATAATTAATAGTGAGTTATTGTTTTGAACTAAGATCTATGTCTTATATTCAACAACCATTTTCCAACTTACAGACGTATGAAGATGGTAGAACCACCACTCTCCCAAGATGTCTCCCACTTGAGGTGTGTAAAAACAAAATAAGAGTGACTTCTTTAAAGTTATAACGTTGGTAATGCTGGTACATTCCTCTTGGGGAGGCTGGCACTAGAAGAGCAGCTGTGTGACTTCATGAAATATCGTCTGATCTCTCGGGAGAAGGTTAGTTCGCCTTATTCCATTATCTTGTGTCATTTTTTTTTTTTTTT
>CABEEJ010002034.1:36144-126498 GCA_901482245.1 Timema douglasi
TCATGAAACTAGGATGGAGGGGGGGGGGGATTGTAGGGGGCCCAGTCGCGCGTGCCTAACTTGTACGAGGGTGGTAAGGGGGGTTGGGGAGACGGCTGGAAGAAAGGGGAGGACACGCCGACAAATGAACGCCAATATCCGCCACCATCCTCCGTGATGTCAGTAGCAAATTGAAACTGTAGCGTTCAGCGGGAAGAAAGAGTCTGGACACGTCTCGCTATACCAGGCCCCGTTGTTTTATCCAGGCTGCCGGATATAATTCCTTGCTACGTCTACACTTTCCTTCCTTAGATTTATATAGAGGGTATCTTTTGTTTTGTTTTATTATTTGGTTTTTTGAAGGTTTTCGCGGCTGGTGTTTGAATTTGAAATTATTATCTATGGGCTTGAACATCGTTTAAGAGTTTCCCTCTTATGTATTAACCCTCGTGGCGTAAAAAAGGTGGTCTGGAAGGTTCCAACTGATCACAGACTACAAATATGACTATCCTTACTTACGGTCAATTAACAAAAGACCCACCTCGGTGGCGTAGTTGGCTAACGCGCTAGTCGTGTTGAGCTGTACTGCTGAGAACGGGGAGATCGAGGTTCGAATCGAGGTCGGGTGAACTGGGGGTGGTTTTCCCTAAATGGTTTTCCACTCTCCCTCAACGCAAATGCGGGTTCACTTCCTCTAATTCAACCTTCCCAATTCCCAATCCATTAGAGTAATCCCAATCCATTAGAGTAATTAGTACTTAAAGCGTATAACCCGAACGGGTAGTAAGACGCGGTGCTAAATATTATTATTATTAACAAAAATAAATGTCTTACACAACTTTAACAAGTTTATAATGATAAGTTTTAATTAGTGATTCAATTAATTCAAACCATTTCTGTTCACGAGTTATAAAGAGTCATACTTGCTATTTTAAATTTGTATGTGCCATTCCTAAGGGTAAAATAATGAATGGGTAGGTCTGAATATAATATAGCTAAACATGCAATAGGTATATACAATATTTATAATAATTTGTAATATATAAGCAGTTTGAAATTAATTGTAAAACTATATTTTTTTAAATTATGTCGCCACCCCTTCTCATGTAGGTTGAGATCTGTAAGGATAGTTTGCGGAAGGGGTTAGGTCACTGGCAAGGTTGCGATGTGGGCTCGAAATAACGCCTTAGGCTTACGAATTTTGGTTTAGTAGAAGTACTAAGATAATAATACAAAATGTTATGTTAAATGAAGTATAAAAGGAATATAAGAGATTAGATGAACTGGCTTAACCGTAAAGATTTAGAATGTTGAAATAACTGCCACGGCTCGCGACCCACTACAGAACTCTATCTCGGTACCCTGGGCTTGACGGTTGCCCTCTGAGCACAAGTGCTACTGATGACCCCAGGTTCTAGTCTGCTATGGTCCGGCGTCGGGAAGTATACCTGCCCCGACGCCAACAAAATAGAACATCTTTATAACCAGATCTGGCCCCTTTACTCCACAACTAGGGAAACTTTGTTATGGGTAGTCAGCATTCCTCTCTAATATTTATAATTAGTTAAATAATATTAGCTAATCCAGCGCTTTCAATAACGTACGTCTAAGAAAGATATGTGAATCGAAACTAACATCCCACCATTGCTCAGGCCTGTGACGATTATATTATATAAATACAGTTTTTATACCCTGATAATTTGGGTTTTATCTCATTGTGTAGTACATATTAATGTAATTATTTAGAATTAATTTGTTTTTTAACCTGACTTTATTCATTGGTTTTATTAATGTGTAGATATCAAATTATAGCCCGATTGGTAAAATGGTTTTGGCTTTATTCCAAGATACAGACAGACAGACAGAGAGAAGGCATCGAAAAATACACTTTTTCGATTTCAGTGTGTCGTGAAACGTCAAAATTTATTAAAATCTTGAATTAGATTATTTTTTACGATCACAATACTTCTCTCTCTAAGGGATCGTGAGAAATCAGAACTGTACTAAGCCGATATGACTTTATATTATTTACCAATATGTGCTTTCATTAGTACTGAGCATTTATGACGATATACTGGCAAGTACGAGAATGTTCTTAAATAATAGCTCGTATTTATTGGAATGCATTCATCTATTAAGCCAAACAAATAAATATCATTGTTAAGCTTTATGAATATGATGTCATATTTAGCATTTTTTATATAACCCGTATAGCCCGTATAGCCCGAGCGGGTAGTATGATGTAATGTTGTGCTATATAAATTAATTAATTAATTTTTATCCAATTTTATCACTTATTAAAAATATAAACTTCAATTAAAATGCTGTAGTAACAATAATAACAGGTGACCTGGGGATCTAGGGGTAAGGTGTCAGACTTCTGTGCTAGAGGTTCCGGGGTTCAATCCTCGGTCCCGGCACAGATTTATCTAAATACCAAACCCTTCCCTCACCTCTGACAAGACATCTTGTGAATGTGAGGAATGCCAGGCCTCCACTGTGGTTCGGATTCCACGTTAAACTCCATTTCATCTCACAATCACCCTACCATTACACATTAGCGTAAGTGCGTATAAACCGAACGGGTAGTAAGACGCGGTGCTAATGGTAACAATAATAACATGATATTCTTAACATAATGTACAGTACTTTAGCATTTTTTTTTTAGATATTCACAGAAATGTTTAATAACTTGTGATCTGCGACTCTCCTAGGTGAAATACATGCATTTATTAACCCAGATTGTTCGTAGGACGTTTGGAACAGTTGTCAAAATACCTGTTTATCAGACTTAGTATGTTTGTTTACTTCCGACTCCCGTTTCTATATCCAGTATCTGTTCAATAAACTAATAGTTACTTTAGGTTAGATTAGGTTTGCGAAAATGAAAGAAAATTTACTTATAGCTGGATTAAATTATGTTACGTTAGGTTATTATTTATTAATAGGTATTTTATCTCACAACAGGTCCATTTCTTTTGTTAGTGAACTAAGACTACCAATGCACCCTGTCCTCTGCCTCCTCCTACAGCTCCCAAAACCTTTTTCTTTCCTTTAAATCATTCAATATTTGAATTCTCCTTCTTAACTTCCTCTGTCCCTCAACCTTTCCTTCTATGGCGTCGCGCAGATGATAGTTTCTCCTAAGGATGTGTCTGATCCAGTTTGCTTCGTACGTCATAAGAGTCACATCAAAAATGGTTCTCTTCTCACCAACTCTTATTAGGTCACCTTATCTGTCCGCCTGATTAATTCTGTAAAAAATGAAAGGAACACGCCAGATGCCTGGGTCAGCTTAGGTTAGATGGGATTATATTATGTTAAGGCGATTGGCCCTTTTCACTTGTTGTGGAAAAGCAGAGCCATGGGAACAAACGGTTATCTTCAAGAATTTTTATTGTTTTACAATTTTCTTTTCGGAAATGGTTTGTTCAAGAATATAAGCATGTTTATTAGGTTATACTTTTTATATTCACACCTCCTCTATCATGTTAACATTGATCAAATATCGATAAAATCGACATTTTTCGATATAAAACTGCCAGTTTCATAACAAAAAATAAGAAAACACAACAATTAATAAACCATTAACTTAGAAGAGATGTTTAAAATATTAACATAAAAATTTCACTCTTTCTTGAGAAAAATGATATTTCCAAACGTATGATTTTTCCGTAAGACCTGTCCGGTAGCTAACGCCATCTACGGTTTCTGTGATCCATCTGTTCTTGTTGGCGCGGAAGAATACTTTGGTCGGTTATGAAGCCCCGCCAAGCCTTTCACCATCCCACAAAATAAGTTGGAGGTTTTCACTCGACAGGGCCAAGGACCTTAAGCTAGGTATACATAGATTACAAGGATAGTTTTGTTTCTTCTTAATCTATAAGTCAAAACTCCTACTGGATGTGTTGGTCTAGGCTGGTAACGTTTATGGAGGAATATGTCCTACAGCTTATGCGTGATTCAGTCACGTACTGAAGGCACACATAACAAATTTCTGTACCTGCTTTGTAATATATCAGAAGAGTACAAGGCATGTGCATCAAAAGCATAGCAATGTTTTTAGTCTCTGAGACCTATATTGCAACCTAACCTAACACCAAATATTGAAAAGCTATTACTGTTTTGTGACTATATTTCTGAGAATTAAACTCAACGTGTTAGCTCATTCCCGTCTTTACTGTGGGAACAAGATATTTGTGCTGTTGCCTCATCCTTCATTTGTTTTTTTTTACATTTAGTTTTTGATACAAGTTTTAGGTGCACTTTTGATATAAGAATTCTTCCTCTTGTGCGCTTTCGGTCCTCTTCAGTGCGATTTTTTTTTTTTTTTTTTCAAATAAACTGGCACCNAAACTTAAGGCGCTTGTTCCTGTCAGGTGCAAGCCTAAAATCTATTTTGTTTGATGGTCAGTGGGAGATTTAAGGGCGTGGCGTGGCTTGAGAACCGCCTAAAGTATATTTCCACACCCAACAAGAAGAGATGTATCACGGAAACCGTAGATGGCGCTAGTGGCCGGACAGGTCTTACGGAAAACTCATACATTTGGAAATATCAGTTTTCTCGAGAACGAGTTAAATGTTTATAGTGATATTTTCAACACCTCATCTAAGATAATGTATCAATGTTTATTAGTTGTTACATTTTCTTATTTTTTTTCTATGCAGCCGGCAGTTTTATATTTAAAAATGTCAAAATAATTTATACTTTATCATTGTTAAAATCATAGCGGAGGTGTGTATATAAAAAGTATAACTTAATCAACATTCTTCTATTCTTGAACTAACCGTTTCTGAAAAGAAAATTGCAAAACAATAAAAATTCTTGAAGATAACCATTTGTTCCCATGGCTCTGCATTTCCACGCCAAATAAAAAGGCCAATAGCCTTAATCACCCCCCCCCCTACCCTTAAGCTTGGCCCTAAGTGAAAAAAAAGCTAAAATCAACCTCAAAGTTTGATGACAAGTGACAGTCTGACGACCCCAAGCACGACCTGATACCGGCCGTTCCACTTAATCACATGATATTAGAGGGGTGGAGGGAAGGAGGGATGAAACTGTGTGTGTGGGCAGGGGGGGCAGAGGGGGCCGAGGGGGACTAGATTGCGTGATGAGACTGACGACCTGTCGTACCCCTTCCCCCTCTACTGGTCATGGACAAGATGTACCGGGATCTTCTAATCGCGACATCGCGACGTTAGAGGGGTTGTAAACTGTTAGGGGTAGAAGCAGGAAGAGGGAAGAGAAGGGAACTCCAAGACGTTGGCATATAATTATAGACCTAAAAAAATGAATGACGAATCAAGTGGAGAAAAGAAAAATGAGTAATAAATTATGGTAATACGAGACGGAGAAACAAGGATTTTACAAGAGACAAGCGTGACACTGAAAACTACTCCCCCAAAAACCCTTGACCTCGAACCTTTTTTTATTTCATGTAGTCCTGCTTTAAGCGTTTTGTTCAGAAACTTAAGTTTTAAAATATGTTGCCATTTTTCTTAATAACCGTTTTTTATGGGTAATATTTTTCATTTTATGACATGTAAATCAATATTTTATCATTTAAATATGATAATTATAAAAGATTATAGGTATGCAAAGTTTAAAATATTTAAGACAAATTTAAAATCTCCTTCGTTTCTACTCCAAAACCATATAAAAAATTTTTTATACACTTTGAAGTAAGAATATAATTTCAATAAATCATTATGAACTGACATGAAATAGCTCAATAATTATGACGTATTTACAAATATATTTTTGAACCAATACTATAATATTCGAACACAAATAAGTGATTATATGACATTGATAAAGTAAGTAGTGATAAATTCAAACCTCTGTGACACATGAATTTATCTAAAATGTCAGCATGGAATAAAATAGCTTGCTTTATTATGTTCTCCAAGCCTCTTTATTTATCTAAATGCACTTAAGGAGGCTACATTTGATAACACTGTGACGTTATACAAACGTTTATAAATCCCGCATAATTTAGAAGTGGTTTGATATTCTTTGGTATAGTTTTAATAAAAACGATTAAGAAAATATCTCCATCTCCAACTTCAACTTTGCCTTGGTTTCGCATGTTCAAAAGCTAACTTCGACTTCAAGTCGCATTTAAAAATGGACCTTCTCACAACCCTAAGGAATATAATAATACAATGATTATTTAAAATCTTCAGTTAAATTAATAAGCCAAGGTCAATATTGAAAGGTGTATTTTTTTTCGATAGATTTTTTCAATATAAATATTAGGAGAGAAGGAATCGATGCAAGAATCTTTTAAGGTTGTCACAGTAATACCGGAATTTATTTAGCACCGCGTCTTACCATCCGATCAGTTTATACGCTTAAGTACTTTAGTGGGCTAGGAATTCGGAAGGTTGAATTTAGAGGAAGTGAACCCACATTTGCGTGGAGGTAGAGTAGAAACCCATTTAGGGAAAACCACCCCAGTTCACCCGAACGAAATTCGAACCTAGATCTCCCCACCCTCGGTAGTCTAGCTCAACACTAAACTAACATTTTAGCTGACTACGCCACTGAGGCGGGTAGTGTCACAAGTAGATTGAGCTAAAGGTCACGCAGATTCTTATTGATAGAATAGATATAAATAGTTATAATTATTAAAACTGATTTGAATGTATTTATACACAAAGTAATTTGAACAGCAACTGTTACTTAACAAATGACGTTTACAAGGGAAAATGGGGTAAAACTAACAATACACACACATTTCCAAGACAACTTTTATATCTCAAACCCTTAAAGAACACCAGCAAATAACTTTGTAATAAATTTAAATATGGAACAGACCTCTGTTAACTATAATATAAAGTATATTAGAAAGGTCTCATGATTGTCTAAGAGATGGAAGCATTAACTCGATCTTAGATAAAGTTGCACTTTTCCTAATTTTCTCCAGTATCCTTCAAAACCTTATCAAACCATCTATGATGTGAGTCCACAAGTGAACTATACTAACCCAGTGGCCACCACCATTAGCGAAGATAGTGTCAACATCTGCAGATATAGGGTGTCATGTGATCAATATACTCGTAACGAGACCTTCAGCCATTAATATCAGTTTTATAAGCTGGAGCTGATAATTCTTTATTCACATATCTTCTCCCTTATCCCTACGAGTATGAGTTTAACCCTATTTCAGACTTACTGCTTCACAAATAAATTGCTGAAAGTGCCGGAGATCAAACCAAGGATTTCTGGATATGTAGACAGGAACTCTGCCCACTAAACCATGGTACCTTTGAAATAATGTTAAAAGTATATTAAAATACTCTCGATGTTGAACGCAAAATAAACTTTATATGGTTTTTATATTTCTTCCTATCAGATATCTACATTATTGTATAGTTTACGTTGGATGAAAAGTATAAAGAACTTTGGATCACTTGAAGCTTCGTGTACCTGAAAGCACTAGGCCATTAATACATTTTTTGCACCAAATCCTACCAACCGTCCAGGTCATACGATCATCAATAATTAAAATATAAAATTTGTTGATAGTTAGAATTGAACCATTCTTGGAAAAAAAATGTATTTCTCATTTTTCAAAATAAAAAAACAGGATAGGAGCAGAATGAAGGCGAGTGAAATGAGTTATCCGAGAAGCAATTTTGGTTCGATAAAATTCAACAGGATGAGAAATGAGAGCTTAGGAGGAATAGTAAGGGAAGAGCCAGTCCAGGACAGAATAGAGAAGGCATGACTAAGATGGTATGGGCATGTGAGGAGAACGGAGAGAGAAAGGATGGACAGGAGGATGTTGGATATGGAGGTAGGAGGTATGAGGAGAGAGGAAGACTGAAGGTAGTAAGGAGGAGTGTGGAGGAGAGAGGAGAGGACTGGTTCAAGGAAGACGGAGAGAGGGGGAGGGAGGAAAGTAAGGGATAGCCAGAGGCTGGAAGCAGTCCATGATGTTCATGATTATTATAATAATTTCTAAATAAGATCATGAACTACATCCCCAAGAATATATATTGAGCTGAAAATAACCATAGATATTTTATTAAAGAACAACTAATCAAAGTAGAGACAATCTAGAAAATAGGATCGACAAATTAATTTAGTCCTAAATTGTTAAAATAGTTTAACAATTTGAGATTGTTTAGAACGCTAGAAAAACATTCTTTTTAGGTCAACATTAATCAACTGTTGCTCCATTAGTAACAGAGAGTTTTAGTTTCCTTCAACTTGTGATATCAACTACAGTACTTGAATATAGGTCAATGTTTTCCTGTGTAATTTAATCACAGATCATTATCTTTATTTAATAAGTTTATCGCATAGTGCCACTATGCTCTTGATAGTTATTCAACAACTGTTGAGGTGACAATATGTACAAAATTATGTTCGATGTCTGCTGGGGGTGACCTGGTGGTCTAGGGGTAAGGTGTCAGACTTCTGTACTGGCGGCCGGGGTTCAATCCTCGGTCCCGGCACAGATTTATCTGATTACCAAACCCTTCCTTCACCTTTGACAAGAAATCATGTGAATGTGGGGGATGCAAGGCCTCCACCGTGGTTCGGATTCCACGTTAAACTGTAGGTCCTCCATTTCAGCTCACAATCACCTTACCATTACACAATAGCGTAAGTGCGTATAACCCGAACGGGTAGTAAGACGTGGCACTAATAATAATAATGTTTCTGCTGGATAACTATTGGATTTATCTTGAGCAAAAAATAAAAAATTGCAATAATAACTGCTAAAAAAAATCTAGATTTCTTCCATGTATGTCCTACATATCCACCTTATTCCTTCAGCTCAACTGATAATAGAGTACAACGATCAATGAAACACGTTATTTATAATATTAGAGGAGGAGGAAATAGATTTGGTTGGTCAGGTAGGTTTAGCACTTGCTTATTCGACTCAATTAGGTTGTTTTTACAGTGACGAGGGGGGTCGCGGTTTGAATCCCGGTGGGGTGTACCGAGTATATTTATTATTATTACTAAACCATCTCCTACTCTTACTTTAGCACGTGCTGGTAAAGTTCCTCTTAATTACTACCTCCTCATCTTTCTCTCTAAATCGCAATTAAAATAAACGTATTCACCTGAAGGCAAGAAAGAGGCAGGGGGTGAAACCAATATTATTATCACCCTCGAGATTTTTCAACTCCAGATGTTTCAAATTCTTTTAAATTAAATGCATCATCATTAGTATGGAGAGTGGATGGAAAAATAAACGCGATTTAAATGATTAGTTAAAATAATTAAACCACAACTCTTAACGACGGTGAATTAGAAGTATTTTTTTTGAGCGGGTTAGTTAGTTTAGTTAGACTAAAATGCAGAAAGTAAAAAGAGGAAGAGGAGAGATGAGCATTTCTCCCTTAAAGTCCTCTGATGATAACACTTTGCCCTTTTCAATTACAATTATTAACACGTAATAGTTTTTTTGAAACTCTAAAGCATTAATTTCCAATTTATTATGTTTTATTTAGTCCTATTCTAGATAGACAAACACTTTCACGGATAATATTTATCCTTGCATGAGGATTGCTCTGGACATTTTCTTAAATAAACCAAATAATCTATATTTAGACGATTTTGTAATGACAGTTACAAAAACTACTATTTCGAGTTAAAAATATTTTTGATAATATAAGTTTTTTTTTAGCTATTTAAAAAATGTATGATTCTTGTTTTAATGGTATATATATTCTTATTTTTTTCTTTAACCCTATTCTAGATAAGCAAACACACACACACATATATATATATACACACATTAATATACCATTAAAACAAGAACCAGAAATTTTTTAAATAGCTAAAAAAATAATCTTATATTATCAAAAATTATTTTTATCTTGAAATAGTAGTTTTTGTAACTGTAATTACAAAATCGTCTAAAACTTAGATTATTTGGTTTATTTACGAAAATGTCCAGGAGCAATCCTCATGCAATGATAAATATTATCCGTGAAAGTGTTTGTCTATCTAGAATAGGGTTAAAGAAAAAATAAGAAATATATATATATATATAGAACTCACCTAGTAAAACGTGAATGAATTGATATGGGGAATTCCATATTGATTTGCCACTACGTCATAGTTACGAAATGTCATTAAAGGGGTTGAATTCGTAAGCAGCTGATAGTAGAGAATTGACTGAATTAATTAATGGTTGCGTATAGCCTTAACAGATAGACGAGAGTAAAAAAAAATTGATGATCTATAATTAATCAAAATAATGTCACTCAAGTTTTGATTGTGATCCATCTCCTCTCTCAAATCTGTCGATAGTATTATATAACGATAAATAGAAGGATTGAGTTCATTTTAAAACGGGGCGGAATGATGCCTAAAGGTCGATGAAGAGAAATGTAATATTGTCTTTCAAAACATTTCCATGATCCCAAGAGAAAAATCACTTGAGATACTTTGGAAAAGGTTGACTGTTCATTTGATATCGGCATGTTGTAAGAGTGCTTACAAACAAGTGGTTCTATTTACATTCCCAAGATGAGGGAATCCAAAGGAAGATGTGAGTGAACACAACGAACGTTTTATTTCATCTAGAACTTAATATAGAGTTCGTTCACTCTATTCACTAGTGTTCTAAGTGAGGAATAAACTTACAAATATTATGAAGTTTTTATTTTCTTCATTCCTTCTATTCTAATAAGTATAATTATTATTTCTCATTAAAATATATTAATACTAAGAAATTAAAAGTATCCATATACATAATTTCCTTATGTGTGAGTTTGTGCTATAACACAACCTCCAGATGAGACCTTGAAAGCCCAAACTTTGCATACTTATTGATTATTATTAATATTATTAGCACCGCGTCTTACTACCCGTTCGGGTTATACGCACTTACGCTAATGTGTAATGGTAGGGAGATTGGGAGATGAAATGGAGGACCTACAGTTTAACGTGGAATCTGAACCATGGTGGAGGCCTGGCATTCATACTTATAGAATATCCAATACATTTTGTATCTAATAGAATTGTAATTTATTCAGTTCACTATTAATTTAACCACTTATATATACATTTTTACAAACAAGGGCAAACCTTTCATTTACATAGCTATAATTGAAGGTTAGGTTGTTTTAGGTTGGCTAATATTATAAATTACCTATTATAAACAGGCCTAAAATTAGTTATTTTATATTTATAATGAATCATTAGCATTGATATCTTCACAATAACCCTTATATTTTTATATAATTATTACCAAATACGATATTAAATTTTAACATGGTTATGTTAGAGACCCGTGAACTAATAACAATCCGTATTATGCACATATATACATTAATTATGAAACGATATGAGAGGTAGAATTTAGATTAATGTTTTTAGAGAGAGAGAGGGTGAATTCATTAGTAAACACCAAACCTCAACAGTTAGCCTGACTCAGGCTCGAACCGTAACCATCATTTTAAATCCAGTCACATGTAACAGTGACGTCTTAGACTTCATGACCACCTCTATGGATGAAACTATTTTTTCTTCCTTTATTTAATAATGATAATAATAATATTTAGCACCCCGTCTTAATACCCGTTAGGGTTATACGCTTTAAGTACTAATTACTCTAATGGATTAGGAATTGGGAAGGTTAAATTAGAGGAAGTGAATCCGCATTTGCGTGGAAGGGAGAGTGGAAAACCATTTAGGAAAAACCACCCCCAGTTCACCCGACCGATCTTCCTTTATTTGAATTGCTTAACGTGATCTTTTTGAACTAGCACATTATCATTTCTATGAGCGAGAGATAAATGGTCTACCAATTTTTACGGAAAAAGTATTTTCCCACAACTTCCAGAGCTCTTTTACAAGCCACTATCAACATGAGACTGGTCGCTTTACTTCCACTCCAAAGGAAATTGTGTTACGGAATTTCATCTCTGCCAGATCATTCTATCGAAAGATAATGAATACTAGAAGGGATATGTAAGCATGATATTGAGATATGTGAAACTGTGATATGTTTGAGCTAATGTATAGTTCGATGTTAATTGATATATGAAAAAAATTGAATTGAGAAAAAATTGAATATAGTAAAAACTATGAGAAATTAGCATCTAATTTGCCACACCTATTCATATCACGCAAATTGTGTATCTTTCATTCACGACCATACAGTGAGATGCAGCACCTTCCTCTCAGAACATTAGTAAATATATCTCTTTCTTTTATATTCTCTTAATTCTTAATTTTACTTTTATAACCTATATTTCTATAACACTTATTTTCATATACTTTACTCCATTGGTACTCTATCATTATTATTATAATTATTATAATAATAATTATTATTATTATTATTAGCACCGCGTCTTACTACCCGTTCGGGTTACACGCACTTACGCTAATGTGTAATGGTAGGGTGATTGTGAGATGAAATGAAGGACCTACAGTTTAACGTGGAATCCGAACCACGGTGGAGGCCTGGCATTCCCCACATTCACAAGATGTCTTGTCAGAGGTGAAGGAAGGGTTTGGTAATCAGATAAATCTGTGCCGGGACCGAGGATTGAACCCCAGCCGCCAGCATAGAAGTCTGACACCTTACCCCTAGACCACCAGGTCACCTGGTACTCTATCAACTAGCATTTTAATCTAACCACATTTTGTGTGTTTCCTTTCATTAAATACCTGAGAATGATGTAGAATTTTATAAGAACTAGTCGTCAAATAATGGCGGCTCACCCAGCGTTACAACTTAACTTTTCACCAGCTACAATAACTTTTCCTAAATATAATTCCTAGTAATTCCATTTCAATTAATTATTAAAATATAATACATCGTCATCAATAATAAAATATTGAGTGAATAATATAAATTGTATTTAAAATAACAAATTATTTGACAATATCTCATGAGCCCAATATCATAAATTTATTATTTCTCAATTTTAATAAAGCTATTTATTTTCACATAGACTATTGCGTTAAAATTTTCTACTAACATTTTAATGATATAAAATTAATGTTTCATGTACTGTACATTTTCGAAATTTGTTTAATATGAAATACATCTATTTGTGATTTTCTAATTGTTACTATATGTTTACTAAACACCGATTGATTCACAAATAATGAATTATCTCTTCTTACAAAATTTCTAAATGTGTTTCAAAAATATTGTTGACTTTCCAAGTACGCGTTTTTTATCACGAAAGCTTAATTTGTGTGGTTATAATATTATATAGCTTATGAAATAGGATTTTATAGACCTTATTGTGCAATCCATCATGGTTGTACTGCTACCACTCAGTGTAAGTAGAATATAAATTAACTGTAGTACACATTTGTAACTGGGAAATATTGTAAGTAACTAAATGGTCATTCACCTTTACTTGCTTGAACTTTATCTAAATAAATATAAATGTAAATTAATAAAAGGCAAGGGAGAAAATTTAAGGAATTGTGTTAAAGAGAGTTTGAAAATATGGGTGACCTGGTGGTCTAGGGGTAAGGTGTCAGACTTCTGTGCTGGCGGCCGGGGTTCAATCCTAGGTCACGGCACAGATTTATCTGATTACCTAAGCCTTCCTTCACCTCTGACAAGACGTGTATTAATCACAACTTGTGAATGTGTGGAGTGCCAGGCCTCCACCGTGGTTCGGATCCCACGTTAAACTGTAGTTCCTCCATTTCATCTCACAATCACCCTACCATTACACATTAGCGTAAGTGCGTATAACCCGAACGGGTAGTATGACACGGTGATAATAATAAAAATTGAAAATATGGAATTAGAGAGGAAGTAAGAGAAAAATACAATGAAAAAAATACGATATTATTATCAGTAATCTCATTTATAAAGTCTTAAATTTGAAAACATATCTTCTAAATTCGTTAAATAACAATATCTAAGTCTTAAATTATAAATAAGATAGTGTTCATCCAGGTATGCTTACTGAATGGCGGCACCATCACAGTGCGGCGAATCAGGTGCGAGCAATGAACTTTGTGCTGAGGGGAAAGCTAATCTCATTACGTATTGAACTATGATAGAAGAATGACTCAGAGCACAGAACCAATCCTGGATATCTCAGTGGTAGAGAATTGATGCCCTAAGACAGGTACGCTGAGTTAGATTACAGTTTGTATGTGTAGTTTATCAAATAATTTAAAAGAACAAATTTTAGTATGATTGAATACCCATTTTTTTAGCACATCTTACTAACCATTCGGGCTACACGCATATGTGCTAGTTTACACTTGTTTGTTAGAGATGAGGAAGATTGAAATAAGAGGCTATGTACTCGTATTGGCCTAAAAGGAGAGTTGGAAAACATTTAGGAATAGACTACATAAGTAGACATAACTGAGACTCGAAGCCAGATATCATCATAATTGTCAGTCTAGTACATTGCAAAACCGATGCCTTAGACATTGCTACCACCTAATGAGGTGTTTAAGAAGCTTAACATATTATTGAGTGTGGGGAATGCCAGCCCTCCACCGTGGTTCGGATTCCACGTTAAACTGTAGGTCCTCCATTTCGTCTCACAATCACCCTACCATTACACATTAGCGTATGTGTTTATAACCCGAACGGGTAGTAAGACGCAGTGATAATAATAATAAAGATATAGTGATCCACGCAATTAAGCTGCATAATGACGTAGTATCCAAAATAAAAACCATAATTTATAAAAAAAAAAGCAAATACAGTACCCTAGCAGATACGTCCACAGTTCCCTAATTACCGAAGTGTTATGTTTTCTATCGGATTATATTCCAGCCGGTAAATTAAAGGGAAGAGGAAATAAAAAAAATAAAAATAAAAGAACTGTTGGTCTGGTATACAATTGAAGGTACGTGGATACGTTCAAAGTGTTCATCAGACTAGAATAAATCCGGGTTGAATCGTGTGGGGAGAGTTGAACAATGGTCCGAAATACACCTCTGCTATTTTGCGTCCGGACCCCGAACTGAACACTGCAATTTATGCGCTCCCTGCACCACTCAACAGCTTGCCTGCGAGGGTAGGGGGGGGTATTAAGGGGGTGGGGGGTGCAGATAACGATAGCAGTTGGGAAACGGTTTGCGGGTAAAGAAGGGGGTAGAGAATATATATTCACAATTCATGGCGCGCTCCTAGCCATATTCCACCGACGCAAATCTAATTAAACTTCTTATATTTTAATATTATAAAAATAAAGTAAGCTGTAAATTATTACGAACGAACATTTTACATCCGCCACTAAATAAAAACTATCCGTTTATCCCCTCGTTTCCAGAATAGTAACGATTGTAAATTTAAATGAAAAAAAAATCTTCAAGATATATGGATAGCTAGATACACGCAACAGAGCTTTTTTTTTTAATCGAAAGGCTTATTTTTTTTACAATGTTATGATAACCATCAGAGTAATTCAAAGTTAATTAAAATAGTAAAACAAAGATAATAAAAGTAGAATTGAGAGGAATAAGAGAAGAGTTTTTTTAACCCTGCGTCTTACTAACCGTTCAGGATGATATAAGTACGCTAATGGTTTTAGATACGAATAAGGTTAGTTTTGAGAAAGTGTACTGGCATTTGCGTGAAAGGAAAATGGAAAACAATTTTGGAAAATCAACTTCAATACGCCAGAACGAGGTTCGAACCTCAATATCCCAGTCATCAGGAGTCTAGTCTATTGTGAGAGTAACGCCTAAGCCCATGCGGCCACCGAAGGAGGCGAGGGAGATTTGGGATCCTAAGTACACACGGCATGAATTTAAAGGCCATACAGCAAAAATGAGCCTGAAATTCATTCCACGCGGTCACTGATGGAAATATATAAATAATTTAAAGTAGAATTATTTTCTTTATTTTATAGTTTATTAGAGTTTTAGATGAAAAAATGTTTTGTTTTTGGGCGTGTTTTATTACCGGTTCACGTAATACGCAATTATGATATATACTATAATGGATTAGAAATGAGGAGTGTATCCTTTTAACGGATAATCTACCCGTAATGGCATGGAGGGAGAGTGGGAGACCGTTTAGGGAAAAATATCTTCTGTAAACCAGAACCGGATTAGAACCCCAATCTCCCCTATCAGCAGGCCAAAGTTATAACTTATTCATTACTAATATGTATTCAATACGTACCTACTCTATGAAATAAGAAACTCAAAAGAGTTCACTCCCACATTTTAAAAAGTACGCCACCTATCCCCATCTCGATATAGATCTATCTAGTCAAACTCATTACACCCTATCTTTATCTTGATCTAGTTCTATCCAGTCCACCTCATTACACCCTATCATTATTTAGAGATAGTTCTATCTTGTCCACCTCATTACACCCTATCATTATTTAGAGATAGTTCTATCCAGTCCACCTCATTACACCCTATATATATCTAGAGATAGTTATATCCAGTCCACCTCATTACACACTATCATTATTTTGTGATAGTTCTATCTTGTCCACCTGATTACACCCTATCATTATTTAGAGATAGTTCTATCTTGTCCACCTCATTACACCCTATCATTATTTAGAGATAGTTCTATCTTGTCCACCTCATTACACCCTATAATTATTTTGAGATATTTCTATCCAGTCTACCTCACTACACCCTGTCTATATCTTGAGATAGTTATATCCAGTCCACCTCATTACACCCTGTCATTATTTTGAGATAGGGTGTAATGAGGTGGACTGGATAGAGCTATCATTATTTAATCCAGTCCACCTCATTACACCCTATATATATCTAGAGATAGTTATATCCAGTCCACCTCATTACACACTATCATTATTTTGAGATAGTTCTCTCTAGTCCACCTCATTACACCCTGTCATTATTTTGAGATAGGGTGTAATGAGGTGGACTGGATAGAGCTATCATTATTTTGAGATAGTTCTCTCTAGTCCACCTCATTACACCTTATATATATCTAGAGATAGTTATATCCAGTCCACCTCATTACACACTATCATTATTTTGAGATATTTCTATCCAGTCCACCTCCTTACATCCTATCTCTATTTGAGCTTGTTCTTATATTCACACGAATGTCCTTCTCACAGTAACCAGCCGTATTTGGTTATCCTATCATCCCTGTCTATGAGTACAGGGTATGCAACTCCTCATTTTGCTACCTACTCCATTGTCAATTAAATTTATCTTATTTTGTAAAAAAAATATTATCACGTGTACTTTGTTCTAGAACTCGGCATTTATTGTGGTCATTTTTACAGCTATTATTTTGTTATTATTTTAGGGTCATTATTATTATATAGTTAAAAAAAATTATTATTTTTATTATTATATTTAGAAACCATTTTTAGTTTCTTGAGTAATTTCATTTTGTTTTCTTCATGGACAAGTGGTGTAAGGAGTATGCCTCATTTTGTCTGAAGCTCAAGTGATGTAGATGCTTGGGTTTTAACCTCAGCTAAGTATAATACCAATAATTTTATTTAAAAAGTTATATAGTTGCTCTCCACGCTTAGCAGAATATATATAGTCATCGCTGCCTCATTAGTGTAAATAAGTAGCCAGCTTAAAATGAGATTATGACGCGTCACTCGCAAATAATGAATATATTAGTAGAAATGTCAATCTTATTAATAAACAATCTGTAGCCTTCCTTTACCTGCCCAGAGTTTTATTGTGTTATTGTTAGATATATAACCCTAGAATCCTTAAACCCTTAAATTATTAAATCCTTAAAACTTTTAAATCCTCAAACTTTCTAATTCTCAACTTTCTAATTTTAAAACCCTTGAATTTTCAAACACTAAACTTCTTAAACCTTTAAATCGTCAAATCCTTGAATGTTCTAGTCCTTGAGTCATAAAAACCCTCAAATTCTCAAACCCTTAAATCCTTAAAACCCTAAGTCCTTAAACTCTTAAATCTTCAAACTCTATAATTTTCAAAATCTCTCATTTTCATACCCACGACTTCTCAAACCATTAAATCCTAAAACCATTGAATAAGTCAACCCATAAATCTTAAAACCATTGAATCATCAAATCATCTAGTTCTAAAATTATCAAATCCTAAATAATTGAAACTGCCAACTCACTTATTCTTCGTACCCTCAAATTCTTAAACTATCGAATCATTAAGGATATAAGAGATTTTAGGATTCGAGACAGAAGTTAAAACATAATTTTCTAAATTTGGAATTGGTTTTATATCTCTAATAAAGCTTGTTGGTTGTTCAACTCCAACATGAATGTTTGTAAAGATTAACACCCAGACCCCATATTATTAGTTTAACTTTTTTCCGAATTTGTGAATACAGGTCTTAGAAAATTAATTTGATTCTTATGCTCTTTGATGGTTAAAGTTGTTTCTCTTTTTTCAATTTTTCTTTAAGAATGTTCCTAGTTCCTAATGCCATAGATTAAATAACATTGTATATTATTATATTTATGATTGTTGGTGGAATGTTTCTGCAACAGTATATTATATTAACTCGTTTCACAAATCGTAGAGTTTTAAGGAGAGGTCTCTATTGTAATATATAAAAGAAAGCGAAAGTCTGTGCGGTAAATCATAAACTCTTATTTTATCAAAATTATAGAAAAATATTTTGTGAATGCGAAACTTCATTACGTTTAATTGTATCAAAATCAAAATATTTCATCAAGTGTTTATTTATAAATGGATAAAAGAAAAAAAAAGAATGATAATATAAATTTAAACAAATTCTGGGAAAAAGTAATAGTGTATAATAGTGTAACAAGTTACAGGACATGATGTAACAACTTACGAGTTATGGCTTAATCGAATGGGGGACACTCACCGAACCTCCAAGACGAGCAGCAACGCACGGCACTAGCACCGACCGACTCACTACAAACAACCACCCGATAGACTGACGGAGCGTTCGACAGGCGCCACCTAGCGTCAAACCCGAGACTGGCGAGAAACAAAGGAAGATAGTTGCTTCTTCCAGCCACGTCAAGGTTCTAGGATGTTCGACACGTTGCTCGGCCCATCTCGTCATCCCGTTCTCTCGCTTCTCCTTCCTTCCCTCTCCACTGGTCCCTACCCCTCTCCGTCAACTTTAACTTTGTATATATAATGGTGCGCTGGTGGTCTATGGTCACTGATTACACCACCAGCCTATCGAGGTGAGAACGGTGACGTAGTACAGGAGATTATTAATATTGTTATTGTCTTTATCTAAATTATATTTCGGCGTAATATGGGAGAACTTTCTAATTTATTGCCTGGCTCACCTAAATCTAAGTTTGAATATGTAAACACACTACGTCATGCGCTTCTCGCAGTTATCTAAAAGTCGTCGCCTTTCTGCCGTCTTATTGCGCCTATTGGCCTTATTGGTATATTTACATTCTATTGAATACGCGGAGTAAAACTCTGCGTCTTGGGCTTTCTTCCCATCTAGTGTTTATGTTTGAGTATGCTTAGGATTAGCTGTCGTCTGGGTACATTACGTTATATTAGGAGACAGGACACTAATAGGATATATTGGGACTTGTTCCACTATTAATAGTTATTATTGTATAACGTTATGATATTTGTTGGGGGCTATGAGCACTTAACGCCTGGGTGTTACGCGGGACCTTTGAATATCGTAAACTTTAAAGATATCCTTATTGGATTGGATGTTCTTCGAACCTAGAACCTTAGACTTTGTTATAAGTCAAGTAGGATTTTTGTCTGATATGTTTAATTATGTTCATCACGCAATGTTGCATTGTTGAATAGTTGCATTGTTGAGTTATGGTCTCCGTAATCTGAATGGAACTACTTCTCATTAGGAAGGAAGACGCGCATCACGCTCTATGTTTGTTTATATCTCTACCTTTTCATTGTTTATGGCAAATAAAGAAATGTTATTAAAATTAGGCCTTTTCGCCTGATTTTTCAGTCATACTCACCCTAGTGTATGAAAGGGGGGGTTGCAATAGGGTCAATTTTATTGTTCTATATCTTAATATTTTTTTTCTTAATACGATACTAAGTCAAAGTTATTTTTAATAAAATTGACACATCTTTTTTTAATAAGGTGACAATTTAAAAAAATGGTAAAGAATGCAAGAGGAGTTTTTGAATATGATGGAGAATAGTTCGTTAAGGGGAAGGTTCCTCAAATAATAATAGATTTGTCAGACAAAACTCATTTATATAAATATAGTTTAGTGAATAAATAAACAGAGTTGTCAGAAAGTAAATATAACAGTACTTTAAATAAAATATGTCAAAATATAGATCTAAAAAGAATCTGGTGGTTAAAGCACAACAAACACAATAGCTCCAAAGAGCGAACAATCGATTAGTCAACAATAATCGATACTAAGCGAACAATCGATTAGTCAACAATGATCGATACTAAGCGAACAATCGATTAGTCAACAATGAATGATACTAGTATATTATCAGGGATTAGCATAACTAAACAGGGGTACATAATCCCATGACCTATATATATATATACTCGATATATGATTAACTAAAGTTGTCTCTTAAAATAATAAACAGTCCAAAAATACTACGAAAATGTCTATCAATATTAAAATAATTAAACAAATTTACAGAAAATTTTCATTATAAGATTAACGTTACTAACAATAAATAATACCTAAACAACAAATGTTATTATAATAATTAATCTTATAATGTTTTCCCAGGCAAGTAAAATATTTTAAATATAAAAAGTTCTCTATACCTAATTGAATGCAATTGTGTCTCTTAAATACCCATCTCAAAGCGAGAAGTATTATTTTCCTTTAATAAAATTATTTATTCCCCATATTGCATATGACATGGGTGGCGTAAGGCAAATCCATTGTGGAGTGAATTATAACGTAACACTTACAACATATCTTTACCTTCATTACTGTTTCCAGTCTGTCGTCTGTGTAAATTTTATATTCAAGACATATATTTTCCACTACTGGCTTGCTAGGCCTGTTTTAGCTTTGTATGCCTTATAATCTAACTTAATACTAGCACAGACACAACATCCAGTCCAAGACTGTTAATTAATCACTGTGATAGGGTAAACACGTATTTTACTATGATTAATTTTTCAGCCATGCTAGGATTCAATCCTGGTACCCTTTGCTCAGTAGGTGAACACGCTACCAACTGAGATAGGCTCTAATTACGATCTTTAATTTATTAAACCATTAATCGAGACTTTATCCAAAAATGTATTTATAAAATATTTAAATAATATATATTATGTCGAGAGTAAATTATTTAGATATTATATTTTTAAAGGGTGTAGGTTATTAACACAATAGATCCTCGCTACCTATCACCACCTAGAGTGGCAAATAAGCAGCTCCACTCTTATTTATACTGTCCAGCTCCCATAAGAGGGAGGTAAAGTACCAGGGAGAGGGGGTTGAATCACGTGGTCAAACCCCAAGGGGAAATATGTTACTCTCCTCTTGCTTATTATGTGGTTCGAAGATATGTCACGAATTTTAAATCTCTCGAAGCTAGTAGTGGTTCGAAAAAGGAACTCTTTTATCATCGACGCTGACGTTATCTGGCCTGGTTAGTCAGTTTAACACGGTATTTCATTCGGGCCGGTCGTGAGTTGACACCGAGTGTGGTCAGTGGTGGATAGGTTGGTTCTAATGGAACAATTTCGGAAACTAAGGCCCTTCGTCCACCAATAAAACCAATGGGACGCGATATATCGCGGGCAACTGATCACTTACTATAAAAGTTGCTCCGTTTCTCGTCCAGACAAGAACCCGGTTTTCAACCAATCGCGAGAATGTCGTCTTCTGATGAGGACCTGGTTGTTGGCTACATGTACTTTGAAGCTCGTAAAAAGTCCCAAAACAATTTTTGGACTCATCCAGATTGGGGAAAAAAACAAAGAAAAATGGTGGTTCAAAATTGGGGTGATTTGTCTACCTCAAGAACAAAGTTAACATTAGCCGTTTGTTTTTTCTTTGACATTGCCCATGACATTTTTCACACATAAGTGAAAGCTCACAGGGAAAACGTGAACAGATCCAGTGGCGGCTCGTAGCAAAAATTAGTGGGGGTTCTGCTTCAGAAATTTTTTAGCCTTGGTTTTAAAATTGTTTAAAAGGAAAATAACATATATATCAAAAGAAAATTTATTAAAAATGAAGTCGATTCTTCTTGTTTTAACTTTCGCAAAATATTTGTTAATTTTATCCTTGGTCTCTGGATGACAATTGAGGAAATTTTTCTCCATTGAAAGTACTGCAAGCACATTTAGTCTTTCTGTTAAATAAAAGAAACGGAAAAAAATGAATAAAATAAAATAATTGGAAGCAGAATAATAATCTAATTCTACACTCTTCTACACATTATCTTATTCAAGAATATGGTACACAGTTTTTAAGTACAACACACGCTGAGTAAAAAAAAAATTCCTTCCACCATCATGCAAGAGCTGGAACTACGAGAGCAAAAGTGTTCTCTCTACCTGAGATTCCTATAGTCCTCCTTAAACCCCTCCTATGTGCGCATGCGCACAATAGTAAAACACCACGTTGCTGGCACTGTGAAGCGCACAGTTCCATAAAAAGATGCTTGTATCTTTTTCATAAATTCATAAACTGGGGGATGGCTACTAAAGTACTGCCATTAAACTTAAGGAATATATATTATACTACAAAAATAAATAAAGAATTAAAGAAAAAATAACACATTATATTAAATGCTATCGATAATAGCAAGTGTAAATAGGGGTTGCTGCAGTTCCGCAGTGCCTATACACGAGCCTACACTGAACAGATCAACACCTAAGCTCACATAGACGGAAATAAAACCCTGCGTACATCTCCACAAGTGCTCGCCGCAGCGACTAACATGTTTGGTCTCCTTACGATGTATCGCCCTGCGCTATAAGTCGTAGTCCCCAGTGAAGCATTGTTTGAATGAAAAAGTTGCTTATGAGATTGGTTGCTTGGTCGTTAGTGATTAATCGCTTGATCTCTTCGGTGGAAGAAGGGCCAAAGTAAATTCATATCACTCTACGCGATATTTATTAGTTAGGAAGTTTGCTATAGTAGATAATTTTTATGATTTTATTTAATTTTGTGCTATATTTATAAATTGAACCTTATAACATAATAATATGCTACCAATTTATTGAACGTAATGTTTTATTTTGTATATAACCCCTTCAGAGTTTTCAATTCTCAAATTTGCCCATTAGCTAAAACAAGTTGGGCATGCATGCCTTAGACCATCTTAACACCCGACCAGGTTATATTTATTTTAATATTGTAAATATTTATTAACAAAATAATATAGCCATCAATTAATTCTCATCTACGTTTATATCCTAATAAACTTATAAATACCAATTAGTAACAAATAATCAATAATATGACTAAATTTGAAATTAATATACTCTTCATTAACTATGCATTTCTAATTGAAAACAATTAATCATTATTTTGGGATTGCCTGCAAATTATCAATGACATTTCATGAACAGTTAAATAGGAAGTACTTTGGGAAAATCTATAATTCCCACTAATTACTACCAAACACACGATTTCTATGGAATTGTATACAAATATGTTTGTGGCGGATCAATTTATTGACATTAAAGAGCACGATATTAAATAGCGAGAATTAATTAATTAATTAACTGTAGATAGGAATTCCCTTTAAAAATGAATTCAACTGATTGTTTATCAAAAGAGGAGGGGTCACATGTCACTATATTTATAAACAGAAAACTTAATGTGAATAAATTAAACAAGCTGAGATTTACCAAGAAGACCTTAAACAAGCTGAGATTTACCAAGAAGACATTAAACTAGCTATAAAAGTTTTTATTAATTTATCTAAAAACAAGAACGGAAATTTATCTTTCAAGGAAACGGAAATGTACCCCAAGTTCACTATAAAAGGCACCAACTTGCTCTGAAAGTTTCTGCTATGGGTCAATTTATAAAATATGGTCATAGTGCAACCAGTCAAGATGAGGTTGATGCCTTGCTTGGTTACACTGTGGTGCAACTTATATTCTTATTATTATTATTAGCACCGCGTCTTACTACCCGTTCGGGTTATACACACTTACGCTAATGTGTAATGGTAGGGTGATTGTGATACGAAATGGAGGACCTACAGTTTAACGTGGAATCCGAACCACGGTGGAGGCCTGGCATTCCCCACATTCACAAGATGTCTTGTCAGAGGTGAAGGAAGGGTTTGGTAATCAGTTAATTTGTGCTGGGACCGAGGATTGAACCCCGGCCGCCAGCATAGAAGTCTGACATCTTACCCCTAGACCGCCAGGTCACCTGCAACTTATAGAGTCATGGTGTAAACAGTCTAGGTGGGATTGATACCTTGCTTGGTTACACTATGGTGCAACTTATAAGGCAGTGTCATAGTATAATCAGTCAAGGTGAGGTTGATATCTTGCTTGGTTACACTATGGTGCAACTTATAAGGCAGTGTCATAGTATAATCAGTCAAGGTGAGATTGATACCTTGCTTGGTAACACTATGGTGCGACTTATAAGGTAGGGTCATGGTATAATGAGTCAAGGTGAGATTGCTACCTATGAAGGTAAGTATATTGTTTATAAGAATCAGTTCGTTTTATAAGAAAATTTGGGATATATTACCTTCACTTTATGACCAAATAATTATACGCGTTCATGAATTACAAAGTGACCTAATTATATAACACACAATTCGCTTTCCTCAAGCATTAATTGATCATACTGAAGGTGGATGCCCCAGTTTTCACAGTTGCAAATGTTTCAACCATGCAGGGAATCGAAACTGGGACACTTATAACGATGGAAAGCGTATTACTAACTTAGCTAAGCTGTTATACAAATAATTGTATTATGATTGCATTGACAATCAGATGTAAGCCTTGTAACTTACCAAATATTAATGCAATTATGCACACAAGGTGGAAATCAATATTGGTTCAGGGTTGTCCACTTGTGGGTGAATGTATTTTAATTAATTTAAATTACTCAAAAATGCATTCATGAACACGGGAATCAAACCAAACCAAACCAAGCAAAATGTCCCGGGTTTGATTCCCGTTCATAAAATTATTTTCAACTAATTCAATAATTTTGCGAATCTTATAACTATTAACTATTGCTTTTTGTTAAATTTCTAAGAATATAAAAATGATCAGAAATAAAACTCTTATCAAATACTCTATTTAAGCAAAGAACCCCCTTTTTAATCTTCCTCTATTCAAAATTACAGGTAATGTTAAAGGTAGTAAATGTTATGGCGTATAACCCAAACGGGTAGTAAGACATAATGCTAAGAAATGTTATCACAAGCCTTGACGAGGACACAAGGATAATAAATAAATGGTACGTTTTGTCTCTGCGTTATCTTAAAGTATGGAGATTTACTAATACTTGAATGATTCTAGCAGAAATACTCCGACAAAGATCATAAACCAAATAAAATACACTGTTAAAGAAACATTGCGAAAAGAGGAATATCTTTGTTCACCAAAGAGCATAGCAGTCACTTTCATTTTCAAAGACCTAGATAAATAATATGAATATTTGCTTATATCTCAGAATTTATTGGTTTTGTAAAAATAAACTTCAATCAAAAGATTAATATTTTAAATAATACTACAACTTTACTATAATCTTTTATTTCCTATTTCAATTAGTCGCGGAAATAAGATCCAAATTTGAAATTTTCAATCGTGTTAAGTAAACTAAAATTAATTTTCAAGGAATGAGAGTTATTTTACCATTTTGTTGGAACGATAAACAAACAGTACCTAGATACAAAAGTTATTCAAAATCGTTAGAGCAGATTTTAAGAAATTAGATACTATCTTTTGCCCTTTAGTAAAAAAACCCTTAAATTTTATGTTTACATATCAATTTTTAAGGATTCCTCAAGGGAAGGGTATAAAAACCCAATATACCAAGTTTTAACTTGATGGGGGAAATGGTTTCAGCTCTAGGTCAATATTTTTTAAATATCACAATAATTCTCTCTGAGGGGGCTAGAGAAAGTAAAAAGGACTAAAATCATGAAAATAAGGTAAAGTTAACGATATGTTATTATTTTAGACTACTATCCTGATTAATATTTCAATTTTCCAGTCTCTATACTTCGACCAACATAATATTAGTGACATACTAATTACATAAAATGATGAAATAGATATGTTTGTCAACCTCGTTGGTCTGGTGGTAAAGGGGCTTCTCTCAGGACCAGATGTTTATGGGATTAAATCCAAAAGGGGTCGATGGATTTTTTTTGAGCGATAAAAATACGTAGCACAACTTCCTTCGGAGTGGTAATAAAGCCGTTGGTCCCATGTCGATTGTGGCATGTATAAGAACCCTGGAAGATGTGTGAAAATATAATTCCTGGAAAAATTAGTAAGGTCTTTCACTCTTGCTCATTGAAATTATCGTGTGCTGATTTAAAGTGTCTGTTCAGAAAATTAACCTTAACTACCTTAGATAAATAAAATAAAGAATTAATATTAGCACCACGTATTACTATCCGTTCGGGTTATACGCACTTACGCTAATGTGTAATGGTAGGGTGATTGTGAGATGAAACGGAGGACCTACAGTATAACGTGGAATCCGAACCACGGTGGAGGCCTGGCATTCCCCACATTCACAAGATGTCTTGTCAGAGGTGAAGGAAGGGTTTGGTAATCAGATAAATCTGTGCCGGGACCGAGGATTGAACCCCGGCCACCAGCACAGATGTCTGACACCTTACCCCTAGACCACTAGGTCAACGATAAATAAAATAATTAAATAAACATGTTAATTAAAAATTTCAAAACAAAACATTCTAAGGAAACGAACAGAAATTTCATTAGATCCCCGTCCATGTAAGCCACATATTTCCACTAATGAAATGAGGATGAGGAGGGTATAGATCGAATGAAATGTATCATCATATGGGCGAGTAACGCGTGGAGACACATTTATTAAAAATACAATTAACAAAAGCTGGCAGAAATTTGACCGTGACCGGTTTCAGTTGTGTGTGTTGATTGAGAATTGGACTAAATCGTGGACATTGATAATATTGAAAGGAATATTTCACACAAAGAAGCATTAAAATTCCGCACAGCAATCATTTAAAATATGTTTCTTAAGCTTTTGTACTAATTTATTTATGATATTTGAAGGAGTGTTTCTGAAACAATATAATTTTGTTTCCCAAATCTTACAATTTTTTTTTACATTTCTTTATATTAATATAAAAGAGAAAGAAAGTTTGTGCAGTGTACCGTACCATTCATATAAATTATATACTTCCACAATTTTAGTTAGTAGATTTTTATTAAATAATACAATTGATGATTATATCCACACAACAAACATTTGAATAATTTATCAAAAATGAATCATCAATGTACATTCATAGTTTAAAATTAAAATATACACCTATCGTTAAGTGCGCTATCATAATAGTAGGCATTTAACGATGGCTTACCACTATAATATATAAAAAATAACTTGTAAGCCAAACAGAAAACGCTAACACGTGTTAGTTGATTAAAAAGCTTACCCTGTCTCGCTTATGGAAAGGGGAATTTTCTCAATTTACAGAAAACCAACACATTTAATACTTCTCAGTGTAATTGCAATATTGGGAATTAAATTGCGAACACGTGTAGGAAGCTCTTGGTACAGGCGCTACCAAAACGTTGTTTGACCCACACGGTAGAGTATGTTTTTAAACCAATTAGGCAAAAGATAATAAATATTTCCCTCTGTGATAGAAACCTCATTGCTCAACATGTAGTCTATACCCCCTGATGAGTTCTAAGAAGTGGTGGGAAAATAAACAAATGTTACAGAGGGAAAGACCAGCTTTCATAGCGACTAATAGTAGAATAAATAGCTACGCGGAAACTTGTGTGTAATTTGGTATTAAATGAGGTTCTAGAGCTCGGCGATGTTTAATCTAAAACGCAAGTGCAGAAAAGATACAAGTTTTCTTAAATTTGTAGATTTAATAGTTATATCCCTTTCTTTCAAACTAAAATAAAAAAAACACTATATTAGTTTTTAAAATGTTATCAATGTGTGTGGTTTTAACTGTCTCTTATTTTAAAGATGTATTTAAAATTTTAAAAACAAACTGGTTTGTTTCAAAACATACATTAAACATATTACTTTCAAAAACAAAAATACTCAATTTAAAAATAATGAGATACACCTGTTAAAATATACAGGGTGGCCCACGAAAATTAGCCCGCCTCCTATATCCAGTAGGCACCTCGCTCTCCATTGGAGGAGGTCAATACCCTTCCACCCATATTGTGACATGAGTAATGAGTCAATAAAGCTTTAGACAAGCAGTTCACTTGATCATTCTTCATGTCACAATATGGGTGAAAAGGGATTGACCTCCAATTCAGAGTTAGGCGCCTGCTGGATATATGAGGCGGAATACTTTTCCGAGGGACACCCTGTATTATACAAACATATTTTTACATACATTACTGTTTCTAGCCAATGGTCTGGATCAGTTTTTTTATTCAAAACATATATTTTCCACTACAGGCTGTCGTATGCCTTAAAATCTAACTTAAGACTAGAACAGACACAACATCCAGTCTCCAGCAGTTGATTCATTACTGTGAAAGTGTAAACACACTTTTTCCCAATGATATTTTTTTCTGTCATGATGGGAATCAAACCCGGGATCCTTTATTCAGTAGACAGACACGTTATCGACTGAGCTAGGGTGTCGGATATATATAAAATATAATTTTTCACATATATATTATGTATAATTGTTTAAATATTTAAAATAAATAAATACTTTATATACTTATTCGAGTAAATATATAGATCGTCATAGTAATTAGAAGTAGATTCTGAACTCCAACTCGATGGCATTAGTGTAAAACATAAAAAGGCCAAACCCTTGAATTAACATTAAGTAAAGGACACTTTTTACTAAACGTAGTTTGTTAACTAAGAATCTTAGTTATTATTATTTTTTTCTTTTAATTGCAATAAGAACTTTTTCCATACCAAAGATTTTTATATCTATTTTACTTTACACACAGGTGGACAATAAATGGGTATACTCTAGAATATTGTGAAGACGTATAACCCAAACGGGTAGTAAGACGACGTGCTAAAAAATTAATACTACCCGTTCGATATACATATATATTGTGAAATTATTTTCTAAAAAACTTTGACTGTGCTGGATGACCTGATTGATGTAAAGTTTGGCTCAGTAACATAAGTCAACAAATATATAAGATTAAACGGGGGATGGGGGGCTAGGAGGATCAAAAGGAGTATACAAAAATCACCCTTGCCTTAAAGACCACCCAAGATTATACATTTATATATATCCTTTTAGTATATTAATTGTTAAATTTAACTTATTAGATTTATAATATAAGTATTAGTACTATGTATATTATTATTATATAGCACCACGTCTTACTACCCGTTCGGGTTATACGGTTTAAGTACTAATTAAAATATTGAATTAGGAACTGGGAAGGTCGAATTAGAGGAAGTGAACCCGCATTTGCGTGGAGGGAGAGTGGAAAACCATTTAGGAAAAACCACCCCCAGTTCACCCGATCAAGATTCGAACCTCGATCTCCCCGTCCTCTTTTGATAGCCCATTGTATTCCTTTTGATTTTATTTAAGATGAATATGAACTAGTTTCATATTTTATTGTATTTATTTAGCATCGTATCTTACTACCCATTTGGGTTATATGATTAAGTAATAATTACACTAATGAATTATAAGTCGGGAAGGATGGATTTAGAGAAAGTGAACTCACATTTGAAAATAGGGAGGAGGGTGGGAAAATATTTAGGAAAAACCACCCCAGTTCACACGACTGAGATTCGTACTTCGATCTCCCCGTCCTCGGTAGTCTAGCTCAACACGAAACTAGAGTGTTAGCTAACTATACCACCGACGCTGGTCAGATATTAATGTACGTTCAGTGCATTATGGGGGAAGGAGAGTTGCATTATTTTTTGTAGATGAATATACTATTATCATATCCATATGTATATTATTTTGTGTATTTTTTAAGTTAATATATTATGTGCTATAATCTTTGTCTAGTGCTCCTTACACATATTACTATACTACGATATTATCGTACCTAATTTGGTAGAAAAACTTATATGCAAATATTATGACAGCTATCACTAAATAACAAGTGGAGTAGCCATTACGAATAATACGAAGAGGGTTTACACATTCAATGTGACCATGCTTGTGTTGAGAATACTGAGATCAGCATACCATCTAATTCTTTTATTTTTATTATGATTGTATTTGGGAGCTATAAATATATTAACATGATCATTATGAGACGGTCTTTAGACAGGTAACAACGAAACTGTGCCCTCAAGGTATCTACATCTTCAGGTGTTTAAATCCACTTTAGTATGTGTCATTCCAATCTTCCACACTATCAGCAACCCTATTCATCTCTTCCCATCAATTTTCCCCTCTATAATGGTATTTTGTAAGCAGTCCTTTTACAGGTCACTAATACATTCGGATAGAATGATTAATTTTCCTACCTGATAAAGATATACTTATTTACATACCCCATATCTGAGGAACTCAAAATGCATTGCTGCACTTACAAAAGTACACCACCAATCAATAACTTAAGCTATTTATCAGTTGTCCATCTCATTAAATATATCCCTATCCTGAAATAGTAGTACATGGTCCAAAATTTTACCAACTATCCCTATTTATAAATAGTTTTATCGAGTCTACCTCATTAAACCCTGTTACTACTGTATGCTTGCTATAGCCAGTTTAGCTTGTAGCATTCAGCGACATGAGTGTACAAATAAAAGGAATTAAACTTACCCCATCATACTGCAGCTGATGTCAACAAGGAACACTAACGCGAGTTACAATCAAAACACATCTACTCAGCCGCGCGTTGGATGTAATACTGAACCCCGATTGCGTATTAGGTTTGTGCCAAAGATCTTAGTGACAAAGATCTTTCGTTGTGAAGATGTTCTACTCACCCCTAGTTTAGGAGGAGCTTTGGACTGAAAGGAACATTCTAGATGGATATTCTCATGCGCGTGTGCGGTTCACGAATGTTCCATGTGTGCCCCCCACTCCTTTTTCCCGTCGTTCTTTTTCTGGGTTGCGTTGAATATATAGTGGCGTCTGAGCGATCAGACGTCACTCTTGGGCGTGATCAGATTGGGAGCAGGAGATGCTCTAGCTTCGAGTAATATAAAATGTAAGGTCAAAATTTCTTTTCGGCTACATTAATATTTCTTATTTATATCATGTAAACTTCTTATTAAAAATTCTTTTCCGGTTATTTAATCTTAAATTTTATAATAATTGTAAATACTCTCGACTTCACTTCTAAGTCGATTAGTTAAGATCGAGACATGTATGTCGATTATCGATCATTATTTTATATTTCACCTCTCACAAGACATCTTGTGAATGTGATGAATGCCAGGCCTCCACCGTGGTTCGGATTCCACGTTACACTGTAGGTCTTTCTTTTCATCTCACAATCACCCTACCATTACACATTAGCGTAAGTGCGTATAAACCGAACGGGTAATAATACGCGGTGCTAATAATAATAATAATAATAATAGTTTAATGTTAAAATATATTGTCATACGACTAGTGACAACCCAAATCACAAAAATAGCAGACAAATATTTCAAGAGTTCATAAATGATAGTATACTTCAATCAGTATTTGTGAAAGAATGCCACATATCATTCAATAGTTTTTTAAATCTCCAAAATAATGTCTGGAGCTGTAGATTTTCACAAAACTCACAAACCATTTGAAATAATACTGGCCATTACAACCTACCCTGTAATTTAAGCAAATAACACAGTTGACTTTTTGTCTGGCTTCTACAAATGCTCGGGTAGTTTTTATTTTATTTGCGTTTTAATTGAATATTGTATTGATTGATCATTTAGTTTTCACAGGATTCCTCAACCCCCCTCCCACCTTCTTCTCTACCACATACCTGCTTAAGCGTCCCACAGCCACGTCTGAAACAATTGGCTGGTTTATAGCCCAAATTTTCCGCAAGATAAAATTTGGAGAGGCGGTACAAATGCTTTAAATCAGAGGTAATTAACTTTCTTTGTTCCTGAACATTCAGATGTGATTTTTCTTCATCTTTGTATCCCAATTTTTTTTTAATACTTGATGCAAGTTATCAATATTATAAAATCTACAAAAATTAAACTACCTACAAAATAATGTATTAAATATATTAATTTTAAATTAGTATATTTTAGATTTTACATACCCCCTAAGGTGTTTTCATGCACCCCCAGTTGAAACCACTCAAATATGATAAATCACTTCCTTACTTAATTTAGGTAATTAAATGTGGATATCCCGGCTCGTTAGTGAGTTGAACGCCGAGAAGGAAAAGGTAAAAAAAAAGGCACAGAGGAGTTCTTTCACGACCATAGCTCACTTCCGTAACCATCATTAACAATCAAATAAAAGAGTTTGATCATGGAAATTACTGTTTTATTTTATTGATAGGAAAGGAAAAATTTCCCCCTCCCCATTATATATTTGGTATTAATTACAATAAAATAATAAAACTAGAGTGATAGGTTAGGCTAGGTTAGTTTATGTTGGGTGGATCAAGGCTGGTTAGGATTAAAGATGAAAATTTTCCTAGAAATTTTTAACAGGAAAATCTTTCGCAGTTGTGGTTTGAGGTGGAGGGGTTGAATTGTACAGGTGGCACCTATGGCCTATTGTACTCACTAAATATACAGTAGCCACATGGCTTCTTTGGTGCTGACTAACAGCTCACAGCTGACTTCTGACAGTCAACATATAGAAATATACAGTAGTTCCATGAATTCTTTGGTGCTGACCGACAGCTTACAGCTGACTTCTGACAGTCAACATTTAGGTATACACCTACATTTTGACTGTCAGAAGTGACAGCTGCTAAACACATGTTTTTGCAGATCATCTGGTTCGGCGTAGGGATACGTAATTTGGTCTGGTAACTTTTCAAAGCTCTCAGTCAATACCAAAGAAGCCATGGAGCTACTGTAGTGTGTTAAGAAACAAGTGGGCTATAAGAAGGGGGAGAGGAAAAGAGAATGAGGGAGGGGTAGTGAGGAAGTATGGTGGATAGAGGGGGGAGGAAACAAATGCCGCGACCATCTTAATATTATTTAAATTGATTTATTGATGATAAAAAAAATTTAAGTATGATGTATGAGCACAACGGGTCTTCAAAGGCTCGCATTCATTTGTTTCTTTACTACTTTTTTTTATCACCACGTCATACTACCTGTTATGTTTATACGCCTAGTTACTAATTACGTTAGTGATTTAGTGATAAGAAAGGTTGAATTTACAGGAATTACACCCACATTTGTGTGGAGAGTGAGCGGAAATCCATTAAGGAAAAAACCTCCCTCAGTGCGCCGGAATCAAACCACTGTCGTCGTCAGTCTAGTCTATTGCGAGAGTAGTACGTTTGACCGTGCGTCCACCGAAGCAGGTGTTTTCTACTACTTGTAAATCTACTACTATCACTACCATTAATTATTATAATTACAGTCACTATTATTGCCCATTTAATCATTTGAAATCAATTAAAAGAAATAAAAATTGAAAATTTTCCGGAAAAAGAATAGGGAAAAATTTCCCGTCTCGCATCTCGATTTAGGATTCATTCCCATCACGACTCAAATTTAAATAGGTGTGTGTCTTTGGTGAACGTTCAGTTGATCCTTCGAGACGGAAATGAGCCATGGAATAGCAAACACGGTCAGGGGACTTGTTTATGATCTTTGGCAATTATTTCAAGGTCAAGCTCCAAGTGAAGGAACTCTCAACCGTCCAGGTATTAAGATTAAATAGAAAAATAGGGAAAATAAATAAACAGAGCCTCTTGACATGAAAGTCTGACATCTGATAAGCAGCTTCAGTGAAGAAGAAGAAGAAAAGGGCATAGATCGGAGAAACAAATAGATATATATATAGATAAAGAATGAGAAATACAAAAATTAATAGTCATCCACTTACTGTATTTGACGATTTTCGACAAACTCTGGTTTCGAGGACGTAAGTCGTAGTAAGAGACGGAATAAGTTTAACCCTAATCTCTGAGTTTAAGGAGACAAAAAATATGGAGGTTTACAATTTGTACGATTACAATAATTTATGTATATGATAACGTAATAAATTTTCTTAATCTTAATTCAACTTGTGACACAATATTTAGAGTTTTTGTATAGTCACTGATATGGAATGGAGGGACTTGCTGCTTTCAAAACCGCAGCCAAACGAAATATTATTTCTAAAAGAATCTAGATTTTTATGCTTTTGTAAACATTTCAAATAAAACTGTTCATAAATAAATGCTTGAGTTATTGTGTGAATGAAGGAATGAATGAAAGAATGGTTGGAGGAAATCTAACAAATATATTTAAACTCTAGACAGTCATTTTATAATAATATTGTCATTATAAGCTTGTTAAGTATAATTGGTTGGATGTAAGATAAGGTAAACTAGCCTTAACTTTGCCATAATGTTGCAATATAATGACAATAAGTAATAAAATAAAATATAGCATACCAATTCCAAAATAATATTTATTTTAGTATCCTGCTCATAAATAATTTACATCAGATATGATATTAAACTGCCAACCCAAGTGTCAATTAATTATATGTTATCCATGGCTGGAAAATTAATATAAATAATACATTTTAAAAAAAATATCCTAGTATCAAACTTAGCGCGTTGGATCCAAAGTAAAGATCTTTACTTACACAATATCTAGCAAGGTGCTTAATTTAGTTTTAGGAGATATTATCTCAATTTTAAATTTAATTTTGCAGCAAAAGTTCCGTTTATTCATGAAGATGAGTGAACATACCTTGACCGACAACTACTGTATGACTCATGTTGCAACAAACATCAAGCTTGTTGGAACCAAGGAAACTGTGCTTACAACCTTCAATCCAACAACCTAGTACAACTTACTAATTCTTTATATTACTAATCATTATTTCATTCAAATGAATGATGCTGTGAACTACATGTAGACTTAACCCCTCTTTCCTCATTCTTGAAACGGATACATTTACTCTTATACTTGGATACTGGGAGGTACCAATCAGTTCTCCCTGTGGGAAAAGACTAAATAATAAATATGAAAAAATAAATTAAGCATAAATTTTTAAAAAAAACATGAAAATTAATAGTAAAAAATATTATTATTATTAGCACCGCGTCCTACTACCCGTTCGGGTTATACGCACTTACGCTAATGTGTAATGGTAGGGTGATTGTGAGATGAAATGGAGGACCTACAGTTTAACGTGGAATCCGAACCACGGTGGAGGCCTGGCATTCCTCACATTCACAAGATGTCTTGTCAGAGGTGAAGGAAGGGTTTGGTAATCAGATAAATCTTTGCCGGGACCAAGGATCGAACCCCGGCCGCCAGCTCAGAAGTCTGACACCTTACCGCTAGACCGCCAGGTCACCCAGTAAAAAATAAAACAATAGAAACGTAGAAGTAAATAGTCCTTGTTCGAATGCACAAACGGATTGAATTCATAAGATCGATAGTAAGATAAGCGAAGAAAATAATATACACTGTTTTAGAAACAAATTGGGGAAAAGAACATCTTATTTAATTAATAATATACTCGTATATTCACCTATAATTCATAAAATATATTGGTCTTATAAAATATTATCTTGGTTAGAAGTTTTTATCATAAAAATCTACAATTTTAATGATAAGTATTTTTTAGAAATTTAAAGAATTGAGAAAATATGATCATAATTGGAGATATCCGCGTACCATCAAAGTAATTTTGTTTGTAACGTTTATTAATTAGTAGAGGAAAATTTTAAAATAAACTGTTGTAATCTGAAAATTGATACCTGGACACGGGAATCGAGCCCGGTAAGTACGCCAATGCTCTTACCACTGAGCTATCCAAGGTTCATCCCGTGCCCAGGGTCATTCTTCACTCATAGTTTAAGGCAGAGTCTATGATGGACGTGCGGAAATCGTCGGCTACAAATGTGTGATTTTATTAAGATCACGTGCTATCAGATAACGCAGCCACCTTCGACTCGGTGGTTGGCTTATTGCTGCCAATTGTACAATTATTATAATTGTACGGGTATGCATATTAATGAACCAAAGCACTCGTAATGCTGATGCATCTTACGGAGGCCAGCGACAAAGACGTCCTGAGAACGGTGGGATACATCTCCTGGATAGGACACAACTTGGGCTGGCCAGCCTATGCTACCGCAGATGCCCAGAAATCGCGCGAAAACTACTCTCTCTCTCTACCGAGGTGGTGCCAGGAACAATGGAGACCCCCAGGAGGCCAACCAGTAATGGTCTTTAGTGACGCCACTCCGTGGAGCCTCGCCTGTTACTCTACTACCACCAACACCTCCAGGCTATGGCGTCTGCAGCAACTCCTAGAAATCAACGAGGCAGAAGTAACGGCGGGGCTACTAGCCCTGAAATGGGAATATGAAGAGACCTGGCAGCCGAGGACATTTTCAATCAGGTTTGGACAACACGACGGCCCTGTACGCCATCGCAACAGGGGAAAAGCATCGTCTTCAATTCCACAGGGGTAAGAAACCTACATCTGTTCGTGTCCAACTTGTTAAGAAATTCTACATGGGACACATTCTGGATAGAATCAGCGGCTAATCCAGCCGACGCACCGTCCCGCCTGTTCATCCAAGACATCCTGGTCCTATACACAGAGGAGTTCAGGAAAGCCGCGGTCAACATCGGCCTCATGGACCTGCTATATATATATTATTATTATTATTAGCACCGCGTCTTACTACCCGTTCGGGTTATACGCACTTACGCTAATGTGTAATGGTAGGGTGATTGTGAGATGAAATGAAGGACCTACAGTTTAACGTGGAATCCGAACCACGGTGGAGACCTGGCATTCCTCACATTCACAAGATATCTTGTCAGAGGTGAAGGAAGGGTTTGGTAATCAGATAAATCTTTGCCGGGACCTGGGATTGAACCCCGGCCGCCAGCATAGAAGTCTGACACCTTACCCCTAGACCACCAGGTCACCCTATATATATACATTTGTACATTAATAAACTTGAATGAATATAATAGATTGTAACAAACCTGTATGTATACCTTTGGTCCATCGTTAATAAAGGCAATAGCCGTCGCTCCTTTCGCTTCGCCCTCGGCTTTCCCCCCGGGACCTTCCCTCTTACGCATACCGCCCGCGGGCGAAGTATATACGGCGTGGGGATGAGGTCTCGAGACTCAGTCGGGACGAGGCGAGAGGAGGGACAAAAATATGAAAGTAAGATAGGTTTTATCATTCTAAAAGGGACGAGCTTGTCTGTATCAAGGGGGAGAAAAAAAAGGTCACTTCAGTCTATTTATATTTTCATTTAAAAAATTTCCTATATAAGATAAATAAAGATAAAGTAAAAGGAAAAACATATTGATGATATTATTATGCTATTATTGGCTATACACATCAGTACTTATTATGCTAATGAGTTATGGATGGAGAATGTTGAACTTAGAGGAAGTGTACAGACATTTGCGTGAATAGAGAGTGGGAAAACATTCAGGAAGAATGGCCCATAGTACACCTGATCAGGATTGAACCATGATCTCCCTGACATCGTCACTCTAGTATTTTACAAGAGGGATGATTTGGATCCTGTGGTCACCGAAGGGGGACTTTCTACTAATAAATAGTTTTAAGTATGTCCAATATTTTAAAACATTTTTTAATTCATGTCAATTTCATCTTTTTTAACCCTTTTAACTTTCATACTTTTTTATAAGATTTACTTTTTGTCCTTTATTCCTTCTTACCCTTTCTGTCCGGTTCAACTTTTTTGCCATTCTTTTTTATCTTTATTGCCCTTTTTGCCCTTTATGTTCTTTCAATTCACTACATTTTACTGTTTTTTGCACTTTTTACCCTTTTCCTTTTTACTATTTTTACCCTAAAATATCTCACCGCGTCATAGCCGGGTACTTCAATGCTAGTTTATTAATAAAATATAAACTTTTCCCCACAACTTATATTACAGTTGGGTGACCTGGCGGTCTAGGGGTAAGGTGTCAGACTTCTATGCGGGCGGCCGGGATTCAATCCCAGGTCCCGGCAAAGATTTATCTGATTACCAAACCCTTCCTTCACCTCTGACAAGACAACTTGTGAATGTGGGGAGTGCCAGGCCTCCGCCGTGGTTCGGATTCCACGTTAAACTGTAGGTCCTCCATTTCATCTCACAATCACCACTACCATTACACATTAGCGTAAGTGCGTATAACCCGAATTGGTAATAAGACGCGGTGCTAATAATAATAATAATAATAATAATAATAATAATAATAATAATAATAATAATAATATATTACAGTTCTGAACCGATTCTAGCCGTTGAGGTCTTAAATTTTCCTCCCAGCAGTCCATATTTGAAAATAGTGTTCATAATTTTAAGAATCATATTCAAGAAATGGTTAGCTGACCTTTAATATATCCAAAACTTTCTGATATAAGCAAAATTCTAATAACCTAGCTCTGAATGCAGCTTTCAGAATAAAAATTATTAATTGCAAATCAAGATGGCGGAACGAAGAGATTAAGACCTCAAAGCGGTTTAATAATATAGATTCCTATAGCTAACACTTAGCTCGATATATAAAAAATACCTGCTCCTTAGTGTAGCAAAGTACCTCCACAAATTATGAATAAACTTTGTGTTTGAAGGTCATCCGATTGCTGTAAGATTGGTAGAAATATCGAACTACTATGCAATTTATGCATTGCTGAAATCTGAGGCTTACCCGTTTTTTAAATTAATTAAAAAACTAGTTTAATCGTAGTAGGTCTAATATACGCTTTACCTAAGCCTTCCTTTAAGGAGGTTGAACTAATAATTAGGGGCAAAGCCAACTTACGCCAAAAGTAGACTTAACAACGCAATTTCTCTCTGTTAGTAATAAATCATGTTTTCGGGTAGATTAATGTGTATCTACACGCCATCATCATAATCATCCTCATCATCATCATAGTCAACTCTTACTCTGTCAATTTAGTGAAATGTCGCCATCTTCCTCTGTCCTTTCAACATTATTCCTCCCTTAATTGTTTCTATTATTTTCCTCTCACGTGCACTCTTTCTCTTATCTAGTTTACCATCTCTTTTTTGGCCTCTTTTGCAGTATTTTTATTACATACTTCATCTCCATCCTTCCCTTTGGTATTATATCCTTTTTAACTCACATTACATGTCCATACCATCTCAGTCTTACTTCCTCTACTATTTCATGTACTCCCTGTACTCCAACTCTCTCCTAGATAACTTCATTCCTAATCTTATTTATCCTCGTGAAAGCTAACATAGTCCTCACAAATTTAATTCCCATGGCTTCCACTTTTCTAGTCTATCTTACATGCAATGCCCATATTTCTGCTTAAGATATGACAATGTGTAGAAAAAATAGGACCTGTATGACACTTACACTTCAAGGGCACTTATATTCTCCATTGCAGGCCTCTTACACACTCATACTCTTTTACTCCCTAATGAATAATTCTAGTTTGTGATAAGTAATCTATTAAGTGTTTTGACATTTCAAAAAATTGTATTATATTCACGCCCAATCTCTTATCCCCCGTCGAGGGTATGTATTGTTTTGTACAGTAGCACCATGGTTTCTTTGGTGCTGAATGACAGCTTTAAAAAGCTACCAGACCAAATTACGTATCCCTACGCCGAACCAGATGATCTGCAAAAACATGTGTTCAGCAACTGTCACTTTTGACAGTCAAAATTTAGGTATATAACTAAATGTTGACTGTCAGAAGTCAGCTGTGAGCTGCCAGTCAGCACCAAAGAAGGCATGGGGCTACTATAGTAACACGAATTCACTGTGGCTGAGGAACTTAGATTTAGGGGAAACGTAAAAGTATTTTTGTTAATCTACAAAGTGAAACAATTCTTATAAAATCATGATGATATTCATCCAGGGTACGACCCTATTTTTCCTTATTATTAACAAAACCAGTCAAAAAGAGGATTATGCCTTATCCTGTGTGTTCGATGATGCGGGTAGCTATCGGCCTGAATAAACATTTCCAGCCAGTTGGGAACGGAGCGGTGGAGGTAAGATGGTCGGAAGCAACACTGCCTCGCGGACAGTGAGCGCAACATGCTGGTGAAGGCAACATCCGCCGAGCGAGGAGGAAATGAGAAAAGTGCAGGAAACAACCGCTCGTTGTTTTGGGGAGGGGGGGGGGATGACTCAACGGCTCCATTTTATTCTCTGTTTCCTCGGAAAACACCAGCGACAACAAAAACCTGACACAGGTAGAATGTGCTGTGGGAATACATGCATGACTGCTCTGCTGTGGGAATACATGCATGACTGTTCTGCTGTGGGAATACATGCATGACTGTTCTGCTGTGGGAATACATGCATGACTGTTCTGCTGTGGGAATACATGCATGACTGTCTGCTGTGTGAATACATGCCTGACTGTTCTGCTGTGGGAATACATGTATGACTGTTCTGCTGTGGGAATACATGCATGATTGTTTTGCTGTGGGAATACATGCATGACTGTTCTGCTGTGGGAAAATATGCATGACTGTTCTGCTGTGTTAATACATGCAACGCATGACTGTCTGCTGTGTGAATACATGCCTGACTGTTCTGCTGTGGGAATACATGTATGACTGTCTGCTGTGTGAATACATGCATGACTGTTCTGCTGTGGGAATACATGCATGACTGTCTGCTGTGTGAATACATGCATGTCTGTTCTGCTGTGTGAATACATGCATGACTGTTCTGCTGTGGGAATACATGCATGACTGTTCTGCTGTGGGAATACATGTATGACTGTCTGCTGTGTGAATACATGCATGACTGTTATGCTGTGTGAATACATACATGACTGTTCTTCTGTGTGAATACATGCATGACTGTTCTGCTGTGGGAATACATGTATGACTGTTCTTCTGTGGGAATACATGCATGACTGATCTTCTGTGGGAATAAATGCATGACTGATCTGCTGTGTGATAGCATACCTGAATGTGTTAAGTAATGCCATGCCCAAATGTGCTGTGTGATGACATGCCTGGTTGTAATGAGTAGTAATATGGCTGTGTCGTGTTATGGCATGCCTGAATTTTATTTAGCAGGATTAGGGCCACTTTTAAGCGAGATAAGATGCTAAAAGAATATATATATATATATATATAGTAATAATATTTAGCACCACGTCTTACTACCCGTTCGGGTTATACGCTTTAAGCACTAATTACTCTAAGGGATTAGGAATTGGGAAGGTTGAATTAGAGGAAGTGAACCCACATTTAAGTGGAGGGAGAGTGGAAACACATTTATGAAAAACCACCCCCAGTTCACCCTATTGAGATTCGAACCTCAATCTTCCCGTCCTCAGCAGTCGAGCTCAACACGACAAGCGCGTTTGCCAGCTACGCCATCGAGGCGGGTTATATATATATATATACATTTTATAAAAAATTAAACAAACCTCTTAGATTAAATACTGTTTTTATTCCACAAATATAGATAATATAGAATATTTCGTGTGTCATCGGTAATCTCACATTATTTACGTTAATTGTTGAATGTCGGGTGACCTGGCGGTCTAGTGGTAAGGTGTTAGACTTCTATTCTGGTGGCCGGGGTTCAATCCTCGGTCCCGGCACAGATTTATCTGATTACCAAATCCTTCCTTCACCTCTGGCAAGACATCTAGTGAATATGGGGAAAGCTAGGCCTCCACCGTGGTTCGGATTCCACGTTAAACTGTAGGTCTTTCATTTCATCTCACAATCACCCTGCACATTACACATTAGCGTAAGTGCGTATAACCCGAACAGGTATTAAGACGCGGTGCTAATAATAATAATAATAATAATAATAATAATAATAGTTAGATATGAACTTGAGTAGGAAAATAAGAACCATCTACAGTACATTATAAATAATTATATATAATTGAAGATTCACGTTAAGAACTAATCAAATCAATTTGAGATAGTATTGTTTTTATTTCATTTTGATGATTATTTTACTTGATTGTTTCCTACTCTTCTTTCATTTAAATGCCCCCATATATATTCAAAGTTCTAGATTACGCGTTCAACATTAGTGTACATAGACAACTACAGTAGCCCCATGGCTTCTTTGGTGCTGACTGACGGCTTTGAAAAGTTACCAGACCAAATTATGTATCACTACGCCGAACCATTTGATCTGAAAAAACATGTGTTTAGCAGCTGTCACTTCTGACAGTAAACATTTAGGTAAATACCTAAATGTTGACTGTCAGAAGTCAGCTGTGAGTTGTCAGCACCAAAGAAGCCATGGGGCTATCACGCATGGGACTGTCCGTGACCCACTGTGGTATAAGAATTATATAAACCCTTACCCCACAAAAATAGTTTATAAATACTGATGATTTCGTTGGGTTTTTTTTGTGGAGAATGAGGCATAATATTTTATCACAGTTATCTCTTAAACGTAATTCTAAACCAAATTAACAATATTTTCTTCAAATATTTGTTGAAAATAGCCTAATTAAAAGTATAATTAAAAATGTAAAAATCCTGCTTCGTAGTACATTCGGACCCTCTTCTGTCCCCCTCTGTTAAAAATAACAGAACTCTGCGTGCCGTACATTTGGACTGGGCATCGCATACAAACAAACAAATGCTTCCTTTTATTACCATAGATAATCTATAATTATGTACGGGTAGTAGGACTTTGTGCATGTGTAGCTCCTTTTCCCCTTCCAGGACCAAAGCGGGCATGCACGTGACAAGGTAAATTGATAAAGAAAAGATAAATGAAGAGTGAGCCGATAGGATGTCCAAAATGCATATATTATGAAATATTATTATTATTATCACAATCATTACAATCATGATATCCAAACCCACTCGGATGTAGCGTTAACTAGAAAATAAAGTTATCTCCAGGATGGTGTGATACTTAAATAAAACCTGAATACGAGTGAACACATTACCAAGTAACGAGATTAGAATAATTTTATTTAATCAATAACAAATAGATATATATCTCACCGAACATAATTAAAACTATCAATAATTTCAAAAAATGCCTTCATGAAAAACAATAGTTTACTCGTACAAAGGACTCACAATAATTAACTTTTTTATTATTATAATAACTCTTGTATAATATCAAAATGATGAGAATTCAATAGTCAGATGGACTTTAAATAAATAAAACCAATAATCTGATGGGCTCCCACTATAAGACATAGTTGTATTCTCAATAATAAGGACTCAAAAGATCTCCGAATTTCATAAATAATGGACGTGACCTCACGATTATTATTATTATTATTATTATTACTATTATTAGCACCGCGTCTTACCACCCTTTCGGGTTATACGCACTTACGCTAATGTGTTGTGGTAGAGTGATTGTGAGATGAAATGGAGGACCTACAGTTTAACGTGGAATCCGAACCACGGTGGAGGCCTGGAATTCCACACATTCCCAAGTTGTCTTGTCAGAGGTGAAGGAAGGATTTGGTAATCAGATAAATCTTTGCCGGGACCGAGGATTGAACCCCGGCCACCAGCACAAAAGTCTGACACCTTACCCCTAGACCACCAGGTCACAATTACTTCAAATAACAACAATATAAAAGGTACTGAGCAAAGTAGATTTTATTATGTAAATATATGTTTATTAATTTGCTATGTCTAACAAACATAGTATTATCATGATAAAAATAGCACCAAATGAATATATTTAATTTAAATTTAATAAATGTCTCTCATATCTAAATTATTATATTAACCTAATACGTAAAAGGAAAATATTAAAAATTCCCAATGTCTAAATGACATCGCCATTAAACAAAAATAAACATAGCACCATAGGAATTACTTTTTAGATTTAAATGTCTTAAATACTTGTAAAACCTACATGACTTCATAATATCAAAGATTTGAACAAGTTAATAAATTTAAATTTAAATTCTTAAATATTTGACAAGCCTACATGACTTCATAATATCAAAGATTTGAACAAGTTAACAAACTTTAATTTTACATATAATAAATATTTTTCAAGGCTACATAACTTCATAATATCAATTATTTGAACAAGTTAATAAACTTTAAATTTAAATATCTTAAAATATTTTCCAAAACCAGAGGATTGTATTTAAAAAATTTTAAGCAAAACAAAAAATTATGTAGCGAATAGTTTCGGAGTCAAATCCATAATAAAAAGCCGAAAACAATTTCGCATTATAATGTCCGAAAAATAATTTTGAAGCTTACATTTTATATTTGACACCTAGTTGTGTCCCAGGTGGTTATCCTGCAAAGAGTGGCTTGCCCACTGATCTACTGGCAGTATTTATTTGCTTATGACATAAATTTATCTGATTACCAAACCCTTCCTTCACCTCAGACAAGACATCTTGTGAATGTGGGGAATGTCAGGCCTCCACCGTGGTTCGGATTCCACGTTAAACTGTAGGTCCTTCATTTCATCTCACAATCACCCTACCATTACACATTAGCGTAAGTGCGTATAACCCGAACGGGTAGTAAGACGCGATGCTAATAATAATAATAATAATAATAATATTTGCTAGTCTGTGGCTCAAAAAGGGGACGGGGTGGTAGGGGTCACATATAAGAGATGGATAGACAACAAACGAGAGGGAAGGGGTAATAGTATACGGGAAACATGTGATGAACAGCGTCTGGGTGATTCCAGAACAGTTATTTTTATGTCACGCGCAACATTTTAGCGCTGTAGACGTCACCATTTTTTCTTCCCGGCATCCTCTGTGAATATCCGAAGTTGATGCACCCCTTGACCTTGGGCCTCCAGTTTAATCAACAAGTGCGTGATGGTCAGTCGTTGCTGTGTGGTAGGAAAAGCTCGGGACGTACACAGAAGAAAATGGGGCATTGGTAAGTTTTCGATATCACTTCTGTAGTTGTGGTGGGATACGACTTGAAACAATATAGTGTCCAGCGATTTCTTGATTTAGAACGTAGTAACTTTTATAAACGCTACACAGGCTTATCGTAATAACTATATATTAAAATATTTATGGATGATGCCTATTGCTTTATGTTCCGAATACATATTTATTTCTCGTATAAGTTCAAACACATAACAAATATTTGTGTGATCGTAGCAAGATCGTGTCTAACTTGTTAATTTGGCATTTCATCTGTCAGACTGGGAATTTGCTCTACGATAACTGTCAAATGCATTCACCAGTTATAACATGATTTGACAAGTATTTTGTTTGAACCAAAGCCAAACTATGTATGTAACGTACATTTACATGTTTTTTTAAATCTGTTTATCTCTTTCAAGATGGCAGCCATTTAAAAGGTTTTTCGTTTAACGGCTCATCTCAAGTGATTTGAATTTAAAATTCGAAGAAAACGAAAAAGTGCCTAGGGTGTAATTTGACATATTTTGAGAGACTGACGTATTAAACCCCACAAGAAAAATGATTATTATAAATTAACATATTTAAAAAAATAGATTATTAATTCATTTTCTTCCTAGCTTGATCGTAAAGAGAAAACAATTCCAAATACTAATAATTATGAAAAATATTTCAATTTTCAATCCAGGTAAACAATATATTATTGTAATAAATATAAGTACACGACATTATTCGGAACCTTGAATAATAAATAAAGCTTAAAATACACACCAATGTCCAATTATCATCATTATTCTACTTATTTTAAGAAAATGTGTATTTTTGTAGGTTTAATGTTAAAATATAATTGCTGTGTACTGAATGGCGTAACCAATGTCATCATAAAATTCATTCATGTGGCGCTAACTTTCTATTCAATAACATTTTCCTACGCATCGTTTTTAAAATGGAGGGAGCATTGTCTTTTCTTCAAGTTGACCTATATTTTCTGTACAAATATAATTTAGCTATCTAATGTGATTTTAGGGTGAGGGATTGGGGGGAGGAGGGAAGGGTTAACTATCAGTTTCATTCAACAGGCAGCCATTATCTCTTTTTCCGGTGTCAGCTATATAAAGTGTAAGCTGAATTACTGTTTTTTTTTATGCAAAACCCATATGGTATTATCTGAATTTATTAGTTCTGCTCATTTTCTTTCCTGATAAATTAATTTATATAATAGTAAGACAATCACTCAACAAAATTTTGTAACTGAACAAAGATTGAAGGAATAATTTAGTATTATTAAATTCTTGGTATAATTTATGTTGTCTAGAATTACATAGTGCGATTGGAAAATTATATATTAAGCTTCTTAGCCAGGTTTTAATAGAACCAAGCAATTGAGTGCAAACGATTCCTTGATTATAATATTGTTTGTAACATAACCGGAAACAAACAATTGCTTTAATGTAATTTATTTTATTCGTATTACTGGCAAAAATTATATATATATGAGGTTTGTATGTTTTAAAATTTTTAATGGCTGGGTATTAACTAATAACAAATAAATAAAATAAATTTAATCGTTTAAAATCATTTCCTAACTGAAAAAAGACTCAAATTCACTTCAAATGTGAATGTTTTGTGTCTGCACTTATCAGGAGAATATTTATGAATAATAAAATAATAAAAATTAAAATATAGTAAGTTATCGGACATTTTAAAATTTTATAACACATGTTGGGAAAATGTTGAAAATATTAAAGATATCTTAAATAAATTGAAATTTTCATTAATAGCATAAAATATCTACCTTTATGTAACATGGTGCACATTGATAATATAATATTTACTCGTTTTATTACGTAGCCTATACTACCTGATATTTATACATTTATTTTGTTATATATATATTTCAGGCATTCTAGTTAAATAAAAATATTATGAACAAGATTATACAAATATTAATAAGAATATACAAAAATGTACTCACTATGAACCCCACCCAAAATTTTTACACAGTTAAACCGAATAATATTTTTTTTAAACTTTGAATTTGAACTCAACCATTTTCTCTTTCACATTACTGCTATCAGCCACTCTAATAAGAATTTGATGTTCAAATAATAGTTGCCAAAACTATTACATATAGTAATAGAATTTAAGTTATCTCCTCCATTAAAAAATGCTCGGAAAGACAAATCACAAATTGGTGATAATGTTCTTATTAGTGTAATCCGAATATTTCTAAGCAATCACTTCTAAATCATTCATTGTTCAACTGAAAATGATATTTTTTGTACAGATTGGCTATTTACTATACTATTATTTTTTAAATGGTCAACCTCACCGGTGTTGAGATGAAATGATCACCCCAAGGCCCGATGTTTGTTGGTGCAAAACCAGCAGAGGTCGATGGAATTTTCTGGATAGATAAAAAATTCGTAGAACAACTTCCTTCCAAGGGAAGGTAGAGCCGTCGGTCCTATGTCGATTGAAGTATGTTGAGGAACCTTGGAAGATGTGTAAAAATGCCTATCGGGTAAAGTGGTATACCCGGCCGCACTTGCTCATAGAAATTGACCTCTAATTATTAATAATAATTATAATAATAATATTTATTATTATTATTAGCACCGCGTCTTACTACCCGTTCGGGTTATACGCACTTACGCTAATGTGTAATGGTAGGGTGATTGTGAGATGAAATGGAGGACCTACAGTTTAACGTGGAATCCGAACCATGGTGGAGGACTGGCATTCCTCACATTCACAAGATGTCTTGTCAGAGGTGAAGGAAGGGTTTGGTAATCAGATAAATCTTTGCCAGGACCGAGGATTGAACCCCGGCCGCCAGCACAGAAGTCCGACACCTTACCCCTAGACCACCAGGTCACCTATAACACAATAAATGACAGCCAACTTACTGGATAGAAAAAGGGTAAATAGCTACACAAAATGACAAACATTAATTTATAAATTGATTTTATATCTTAGTAATTTAATGGTAGTGGTTTGTAACAGTCAGAGCAAAAATGTTTTTTGAAGTAAAGTCAACATTTTGTTTGAAATACAAACAAAGATATTGGATACTTTTTTTTAGAAAGCCAAATAATTTTAGCTTAGATGTAATTAGATACTTAAAATAGTTCTTTTAACTTTATGTCAACATTTTCTGTGTAAATTTTAATAAAATATTAAAGTGTAATCTTTATCTATTCGCTAGACGACCATCAACTAGAAATAAAAACATTATATACTTTTTCAGAAATATGAATATCTTTAGTTTAAATGTAAAAAAAAATTATAATAGTCCTTTTAATTTTATGTCAACTCTTTCTTTGTAGCTTTTAATAAAATGTTAAAATGAAATCTTTCAATATGTTAGGGGTCTCGTGAGGGTAAATGAATGGAAAATTAGGGGCTCTGGTCTAGAAAACCGAGAAAGATGGCCATGAGGATTCTCTTGCTGACCATATGACAGCAGCTGGCACTATATTCACCAACAGAAGGCGGCCGCTCGTCCTGTATGGCTCGATTTCGAAATTACAACATGGAGTTTTGTCTTTTTTCATTGTATAATTGAAATACTCTCTTTAAATTTGGTGAGAGCTACATACTCCATGTTATTGAAGTAGTATTGCACAGCTAGCGAATCCAAACTCGAACGTATCGGATATTACTCATATAGCCATAAGCACCTGTGGTTAGCGTTTAGCAGGACGCTTGCTGGAGCGCCGAGACGCGTTGCAGGCATTCAGAAAATCAGTATTAAGTGGTTTGTTAATTTAAAACAGGAGAAAGGTATAAATATGTCGCTATAGAATAAATAACCATACGCTTAAAGTTTCATATATTTAAAAATAGAAATCATGTTAATAGTTAAACTGGCTCAACTCAATATTTTTTGTGTAAGAATTTGTGGTTTTAAGATCAAGAGAAAATACTCACAAACATTGATCTAGCCTTTGACAAATAATTAAAATAAAATGTTAATAGTTGCAATAAAAAAATAAAAAATATTATTTATATAAGATTTTATTAGGAGTTTTTGGAACATCAGAACTGGCATTTTAATAAGAAATACCCTTGTGTTTGGCACGCTCCCTTCAAGTAGGTGAAATCCTTAATCTAGTATACTGTCCATGCTATATTTTTATATAGGATTTTATTCATTTATTTTAAAGGAATTGTTAATTTATATTTTTTAACATATTTGTTTAATAACTATGAAATAAACATTAATTTAAAAAGTAAATATATGTAGTATTTTTTTTTAAATATAGCAATATTAATTTAAAAAAAACCATTATTAGGATTGTAAGTTGCTATTTGGTTCATAACTGTCTGTGCACATCACAGTGGTCTTTACCTTTTGTTTAGGCTAAACATATTATATTTACTGGTTCATAATATTCAGTGCTGCCACTATTAACTAAAAACTATGTGAAACAATTGAAAAACAAATCTCAACCATACTAGGAAGGGGTTTGATAATCTACCTATAAATAACTGTCATTGTAGACATCTTGTATGCAAACTCAATTCAAAAGTAATTTGCAATATTATTATTACTATTATTATTATTAGCACCACGTATTACTACCCATTCGGATTATACACAACTACGTTAATGTGTGATGTTAGAGTGATAGTGAGATGAAATGGAGGACCTACAGTTTAACGTGTAATCCGAACCACGGTGGAGGCCTGGCATTCCTCACATTCACAAGTTGTCTTGTCAGAGGTGAAGGAAGGAATTTTCATTATTAAATAAAGTGTTTAGACAACCACATGGAGGTTGAAATCATTCATATTCAAACTAGGTCAATATTAGAAAAGAGTAAAGTGTGGGATTCAATCAAATCCCCCCCCCCCTCAACTCTCTCCTCTTAGGAATAGCTAGAGCTAAACTATTAAATAAAATTTATTTATTTTAGGAAAATTCCCAACATTTATAGCAGGAAAAATAGATCATTGGAATGATGAAAATAACTTTTTTTATTTTTGGTATTGCGGTCCTATTTGGCCTAATGAAGCCAGGATGAAGAGGAAATTTAAAAAGTCACGTTGAGTATGCCCGGAAATAATTATGTATCTCTGCGCTGTTGGCCGGGGTTCAATCCTCGGTCCCGGCACAGATTTATCTGATTACCAAACCCTTCCTTCACCTTTGACAAGACATCTTGTGAATGATTGGGAATGCCAGGTCTCCAACGAGGTTCGGATTCCACGTTAAACTGTAGGTCCTTCATTTCATCTCACAATCACCCTACCATTAATAATAATACCATTACTAATTATAATAATTATGTCTCTCAAACGGTAAAATCAGACTACTAGTTTAATCCTTAATTGTGTGTCCACTATAATTCAATTGATAGTAAATATGTTCATAGAAAAACTTAAATAAGACTGACACAAGGGTTATAAAGTAAAATGAATTAAGTTTTAATAATCACTCCGGAATTATTTTTAAAATATATGATACATTATTATTGACCGTTTCTATGGTCAGAGCTCCTGGTTAGAGAACCAGATACTCCAGGTTTTTGATCCTTGGCACTTTCAGATCATTCTGTTAATTATTGGGTCCTGTCAATTGAGGCCAAATGAGGAGCTACTTGAAATAGTGGCTCAGGAAGGTTCTTTGTGCTGACAACATGACAAACTCAAATGTTGGCACTATCCTAACCAAGATGGTGTCCACTTGATGAGTATAGCTCAGTTACCAGCTGACACCACCAATTTAAAAAAAAAGATATATCATTATTTTTTTAAACTAACTTTCAAAGAGTTTGTTAATGGTTGAAATTTTATCTGTTGGATCAGTTTACTTAAATTTCTCCATGGATATATTTATTCTGGTAAAAGATAAAATATTCTGTTTATTTTAATGCCAAGGAATATCCCTAGCTCCTTCTGTGTGTATCATGTCTTACTAACCATCTGGACTATCAACATTTAACTATACCAATGTAGTAGATATGATGGATATCTACCACAGTTGGTGTGGAAGGAGAATTGGAAAACATTTAGGAAAATATACCTTCAGTGCATGTGGATGTGATTGACCTCCGACATGTGTATCACCAGACAATCCAGTTTATCACGAGAGTGACGTCATAGTGCAGATAACTAAATGATAAATATAAACTATTACTAGTTAATACTTACTAAAAGTTCTATGAATTGTGGACCTCAATTATTTCATTCAAAAGTTATAAAAAATCCTTATCGTTACTACAGTTTTTCAAACTGATATTTTTCCTTGGTGAACAAATTAGACAAAAAAAAATGTATTCTACATTTATAAATTACTCATGCCCATGCTGTTTATGTCGTTGTTCTCGCAAAACTTTATGAAAACTAAAATAAAAATAAACCTTAGGTACTCTATTGATTTTTATGATTTTTAAATTAATTGTAATGAGTTTGAAAATGTATAACCTACTAATCATCTGCCATATTGAAACAAGTAGCCAAATTGAAAAAAAAAATGTATACATATCTTTCAAACGATGTTCAGGGAATCTTCATAATTATTGTTATTATCATCATAATTAATGTTTTACATCATTTGGCCAGTTCAGTTTATAAAATGCCTCCATCTTTCTCTTTTCTTCCAACACTATACATCCTTTAGTTCTTTCCAGTCATCTTCTCTCTCACAAACTTTGCTGTTATTCTCACCTGCCATCTCTTCCTTGGTTTCTTTTTCGCTTTTTTTTCTGTCAAACTTCATCTCAGAAAATGTCCCTGCCAGATTTAGTTAAAATTGATTGCTGAATTTAACAGTTATTGCGGAACACACATTTAACAGAGAGAGGGTGACCTGGCGGTCTAGGGGTAAGGTGTCAGACTTCTATGCTGGCGGCTGGGGTTCAATCCTCGGTCTCGGCAAAGATTTTTCTGATTACCAAACCCTTCCTTTACCTCTGACAAGATATCTTGTGAATGTGAGGAATGCCAGGCCTCCACCGTGGTTCGGATTCCAACAATCACCCTACCATTACACATTAGCTTAAGTGTGTATAACCCGAACGGGTAGTAAGACGCGGTGCTAATAATAATAATAATAATAGAGAGAGCAGAAATGATAAAGGTCGAGTTAAATATGACCTCGCTAATTTTGGTCAATAAAAATGGGCATGAAGCTATGCGATATTTCTTCCCGAGATTTGATGTCGGATCACCAATACCAGAGAGGGAATTGAAAATAACACTTTCCAACGTATTGTGTATATTCACCTAAAGCGCTGATATCCTAATTGTTTGAACATATAGACATCTATTTCTGCTCGCATGCGGATGGAATCTGTGCAAGTAATATTGTTCTGATGATGGTTCAACCAACTATAACCAATATTATCATTGTAAGCCAGACATGGAAGAACCAGCCTTGTCTAAACGATGGAATCAAAACATTCGACTCTGATGTTTCTCGCTCCGGCCGAACAAGCAAAATAACAGTTACAACCAAAAAGTAAATATTCAAACCAATCCATACAAATATGTAAATACACAACATAGCTTAGAGGTAATGGGACGAGTTACGTTTAATTATTTAATAGAGACTACATGATTTGAATTACTATATGTTTTAAACTCATTACCAAATATAGGTTTTTTCAATTATTAAACTCAGTTTAGTAATAAAAGTAAATACATTGCTTTAGTAATAGTTTATTTTAATATCAAATATAAAATGTTTACAATATCTAGGAAGATAAAATGTACTTGAAATTTAATTATTAATTTAATGGTTGATGAAGTTCAACTTAAGCTAATTAAGTGGATAACCTTTATTTTTTGAGCAAATTTCCCTTAATGGGTTTATTGCAATTATTATTATTACTACTACTATGTGTTCTGTCTTACGACAGGTCCATTACTTTTATAAATTGACCTGTACTACCAATGTACCCCCCTGGCCTCTGCGAATCGGCTTCTTTATTCTCAAGCTACCATAATTTTCTTCTGACCTTTAAGCCATCCAATATTTGAATCCTCCTTCTTTCTAAGTTCCTCTTTCCTTCAACCTTTCCTTCTCTGACGTCGTGTAGAAGACAGTTTCTCTAAACGTCTTAAAAATAAATAGATTTCATTAAGTAGTGTGTTGACCTATGGACAGTAATAAGAAAAATTGATAAAGTTCACTATTTTTAGATAAATTTAATATACTCAAAAATGGTAATATTTACGAATGAAACCAAACAAAATTTTGGCATGTTATGAAGTTCTATAAATCAATTCACACTACCTTTATTAAATTAATAAATAATTTCACTGGTAATATATTACTGTACCATTAATTATATAATATGCAATGGATAAATTATTTTAACCACTAATATTAAAATAACAGTTAATAGTAGAATAAGTATTATTATACTAAATAGTAGTATTAATATAGTTAGTATCAGTGTGCCCAAAGTTTTGGATACCTAATTCTATTCGAAGGTAATTTGAAGAACCATTTTATGTCTTTAAGTAATTATAAATTATTAGTGCCAAATGAAAGGGGAAAGAAAAACACAATGATACACCTCTAAGCTGGCTGCATCTATAATTAATAAATATTTATCCCTACCCCATCTTATTTCTAAACTGGAATATTCTCATTTAACTAAACTAAATTAGTGTAAGTGGAAGATTGTTTAACTGTAGAGAGAGATAATGCAACCTTAGTTTACCTCGAGAGAGAGTTGTAACTATTGAGAAATACAATTGACTCGGATTTGAACCACGATCTCACCGTCACTATTGAACCAAATTAGTATAGCATCTGATTACCAAACCCTTCCTTCACCTCTGACCAGACATCTTGTGAATGTGAGGAATGCCAGGCCTCCACCGTGGTTCGGATTCCACGTTAAACTGTAGGTCCTCCATTTCATCTCACAATCACCCTACCATTACACATTAGCGTAAGTGCGTATAACCCGAACGGGTAGTAAGACGCGGTGCTAATAATAATAATAATATAGCATGATGTTAAGTCCACTGGACCACAGATATAACATAGTGGCCTCTAGCACAGCTTATCATGTTGGCTACCATGGTAACTACAGGCGTTTATCAACACATGCACTTGACACTTACTACCACTAATGTAAGCTACAGATAGCCCAGATATAAACAGTTGCAACACTTCATGAATTATATATATATTTCTATATTATATATTTGATCTCGATGCACTAAGGAGGATGTAGGTATCATTTGAATATTACCTCCTTGATAAACAGTATCTATATATAAACTGTAATCAAAATCGTTAAAGTGAATTTCGAGAAAATCGATTCCTTATCTTTATATGTCCTTAAATCTAAGGTTTGACGTCTAGTTCCATAAAATCCTCTAAAGGGACCTTATTAAGACCCAAGATACTAAGTTTTAGTCCAATGAGAAAAATAATTTCGTGAGAACTGCAATCATTGTTTCAGTACAATGTCTTCTACCGAAACTAGTATGCAAATAGCACCAGTGTTGCTCTGAGCTGTGTAGTGCCAAGTCTTGAAGTTGACCTCCACAAGGGGTCCAGATGCAACCCGCCATATGTCTTATACCCGATGAAAGGGAAGAGGTTGAGGTGAGGTAGTGGTTGTTAGAGGCTTACAACCTCGCAAGGGTGTTAGTCCAATGCCCCATGACTTGATCCGCCCAGAACTTCTCCAACACATTAACCAATTAGACGGCTCGATGGAGGTAGCGCTGTTGTGTGCTATGGGGTGGCCACTGCTCGGAACAAAGTGAGGGACCGGAGGGAGGAAGAGGAGATATGGATCGAAAGGAGGGGGTTTGACACCCGAGTGTACTTAGAAGATCTTGTTCAAGAGGAGGGGGTTTGACACCCGAGTGTACTTAGGATACCTTGTTCAAGAGGAGGGGGTTTGACACCCGAGTGTACTTAGGAGACCTTGTTCAAGAGGAGGGGGTTTGACACCCGAGTGTACTTAGGAGACCTTGTTCAAGAGGAGGGGGTTTGACACCCGAGTGTACTTAGGAGACCTTGTTCAAGAGGAGGGGGTTTGACACCCGAGTGTACTTAGGAGACCTTGTTCAAGAGGAGGGGGTTTGACACCCGAGTGTACTTAGGAGACCTTGTTCAAGAGGAGGGGGTTTGACACCCGAGTGTACTTAGGAGACCTTGTTCAAGAGGAGGGGGTTTGACACCCGAGTGTACTTAGGAGACCTTGTTCAAGAGGAGGGGGTTTGACACCCGAGTGTACTTAGGAGACCTTGTTCAAGAGGAGGGGGTTTGACACCCGAGTGTACTTAGGAGACCTTGTTCAAGAGGAGGGGGTTTGACACCCGAGTGTACTTAGGAGACCTTGTTCAAGAGGAGGGGGTTTGACACCCGAGTGTACTTAGGAGACCTTGTTCAAGAGGAGGGGGTTTGACACCCGAGTGTACTTAGGAGACCTTGTTCAAGAGGAGGGGGTTTGACACCCGAGTGTACTTAGGAGACCTTGTTCAAGAGGAGGGGGTTTGACACCCGAGTGTACTTAGGAGACCTTGTTCAAGAGGAGGGGGTTTGACACCCGAGTGTACTTAGGAGACCTTGTTCAAGAGGAGGGGGTTTGACACCCGAGTGTACTTAGGAGACCTTGTTCAAGAGGAGGGGGTTTGACACCCGAGTGTACTTAGGAGACCTTGTTCAAGAGGAGGGGGTTTGACACCCGAGTGTACTTAGGAGACCTTGTTCAAGAGGAGGGGGTTTGACACCCGAGTGTACTTAGGAGACCTTGTTCAAGAGGAGGGGGTTTGACACCCGAGTGTACTTAGGAGACCTTGTTCAAGAGGAGGGGGTTTGACACCCGAGTGTACTTAGGAGACCTTGTTCAAGAGGAGGGGGTTTGACACCCGAGTGTACTTAGGAGACCTTGTTCAAGAGGAGGGGGTTTGACACCCGAGTGTACTTAGGAGACCTTGTTCAAGAGGAGGGGGTTTGACACCCGAGTGTACTTAGGAGACCTTGTTCAAGAGGAGGGGGTTTGACACCCGAGTGTACTTAGGAGACCTTGTTCAAGAGGAGGGGGTTTGACACCCGAGTGTACTTAGGAGACCTTGTTCAAGAGGAGGGGGTTTGACACCCGAGTATACTTAAGAGATCTTGTTCAAGAGGAGGGGGTTTGACACCCGAGTGTACTGAGGAGACCTTGTTCAAGAGGAGGGGGTTTGACACCCGAGTGTACTCAGGAGACCTTGTTCAAGAGGAGGGGATTTGACACCCGAGTGTACTGAGGAGACCTTGTTCAAGAGGAGGGGGTTTGACACCCGAGTGTACTGGAAGGATCTGGTTAATCAATTGGTACTGTAGCAGGCAGTATTATCACTTGTCAGTTATGAATACTACCATAAGCTCAGGATTAACAAATTATTTAGACCAAATGATTCCTAACATCATAAAATATACTTATTGAAACCCTCACAAATTTTTCTCCACTATTTTTATGAACATTCAATAAATACATCTTTTTAAAAAGCATATTTTACTGGCCATTTGGGCTATACGCTAGTATAGAGACAGTTACATTTTATAAATATAAAAGTATTAAACAAACAGAAAACCTCACATGTCTTATTTGTGCCTTTGGCAAATGTTGTTTTATTCATATTTAAAAAAAATATCAACCTAGTTACTTTTGATATTAAATAATGTGATTAAAAATAAATACAGAATATTCTAAAATAGCTTCTTGACGCCCAAGATAAGTAGAGAGGAGCCCAAAATCTCTGCAGAAAACAGTTTTAACAAGGCTGCTCTAGTCCAGGCCTATCAAATTTGCAGACCGTGTGGCGCATGTGGCCTGATCTACGATCATGTCTGGCCCACGGACATTTTAATTAAAAAGCACATAATGAGTCTCGACTATTGTATATTTTTTATAAAAAAAACAAACACTTTTTGTATTGTATTGGAAGTTGGGCATTATTTGGGGAAATCAAGCAAGTAAGGTTAATGTACCAGAAACCTGTAAATAGTTCAATATGTGCAGTGTCTGGCAGAATATGATTGTGTAAAAATTAGTTTTATCTTGTGAACAACAACAAACAAGATCATGGTTTACATAAACTTTTTTGTCATTAATTGAAAGTCACCTATATCCTAACATTCACACAACTGTTGCAAATAAAATGTAGGTGTATATTTCTGTTAAAAAGACAGCAACTTTTATAATTGGGTTATAATAAAGCTACACCGTACAATTAATTATTCAAATAGATTGAATAACGACAGCTGGACATTGAACCCAAGACTTCTGTCATAGCATGCCAATGCTCTACCACTGATAAATTCGTGGATCATCTCATGATATCCAACCACCCATCAATAGCTATTTCTTAAAATATGAGTGAAGAATGACTCTGAGCAGGGGACGAACCCTGGATAGTATTTGTCAGAGCATTGGCGCACTAAACCAAAGGTCCCGGCTTTGATTGTCATACCTAGGTGTCATCCTTAAATCAATTCGAATCTTAGAATTGTATTTAATATTAATCTTTAATATTAAGGAGCTTATAATTGAGATATTTTTACTAAAGACGCAGATAATTTTGAATTTTTAAAATGCGGCCCTTCAAAAATTTCATTCCTCAATTTGACCAATATATTCATATGAATATGACACGCCTGACTTGGGATATTAGATTTCAGGAGGAGAAATATATTTAGGGCCGGTCTTATGACTACCGGATACATGTTGATATTAGAAGGTTAATGTTAATGACCAGATAAAGGTTATCAGCCACTTTAATAGTTTACAACTACTATGAACTGAATTATCTGCCGGATTTTTATCTGTAGGATAAATATATTTTAAATCAGATAACACAAGGTTGGCACTGTTTTTACTGGTGCGCGCAAGCGTATGAACTCCGCTACTACCATACAACCTAGCGAGTGGCAACAACGCTCAACATTTGTTAAATAATGGCAGCTAAACAAGGGCAAGGAAACAGTTGGAGTCACATGGGTGCAGAAGTTAAGTTGTCTTGCAAGTACTAATTTCGGTGTCTTCCAAAATGTGGGCAATAGCTTGCTACAATTTTTTAAAAATTTAGTTTATTGTTATAACATTTAAATAATTTGTCCTTATATTACTATAACGCTACAAATAGCTTGTCATTTTTTGTAAAAGTGTGAATTTAATATTCTAACTGTATGTATAGTTAGAACCTGGGCCGGTGATTACTAAACACGTGAACTAAGATTTTAACATAAAAACAGATTATGATTGGCGAAACCACATGAAAAACAATGCTTCACTATAGTAACTCCAATTTTAACTTTCAGTGATGGATAAACACATTTTATTTGGCAGATATATGCTATCTTGCGGTCATAAAACGCACTTTCAACTCATCGACCAGATACAAATATTTAGCTGCCAGATCATTATTTATTCAAGAGTTATAAGACTGGCCCTTAATATGCTAGAGGAGTGGTTCCAAAACTATATGTCGCATGCATATTTTAGGTGTGTTGAAAAAAGTTTTTGAAATGATTACATTCATTTTAATTAATTTAAAATATAAAACTCATTAAAAACTGGGACAAAGTAAGAAGGTAAGCCTACATTTTAAAACTAGTCCTTCTCTTTATGTTCTTTAAATCTAGTTGGGTTAAAAAAAATTGCCATTCAAAAAAATTTTTTGTGGTCCTAAATTGCTACATATGGGTTTTTATGGACAGAGGTTGAATATTTGTCACGAGAATTAGATGAAAACATATTTAAATGAAGATAAAATGTTCTAATCAAATTCCAGCATGCACATGGCAAATATTCAAAAACTGTTGGGAGAAAGAAAGATATACGCTAGAGATTAATTTTGTTAAATAATGCTATTTTTTCTTTCTCTTGACATCTTGTACAAAACGTATTGTGATACATTTCGACGTTTCATGACCCCCGAAACAAAAAAAAAAATCGCATTTGTGTCTATCTGTCTGTCTGTCTGTCTGTACCTCAGGCTAGAGCCGAAACTATTTTACCGATTGGTATCTGGGGTTTTCATAAAGTCCCTCCTAGGTGTTTTATGAATAAGATATCCAACCCCAAATTTAAGGAAAGATTACTTAATGGCAAAAAGAGATAAAGTGATTTCCTCCCAATTGATTACATTTTATTTCTAGATATTTTTTATCATCAAAAACACGATGGAAATTCTAATTTTTTCATGAAAATAACTTTTAGGTTATTTCACATGAACGAAATTGAATTATTTTCTTCATTTAGATGCAACTATTTGAGATACGAAATAATTTGTCATTGTAAAGTTGTAGTACCATTGAAATAAAAACCTTTTATTTGAAATATATTTCTTATAAAACCAACAATTTATGCGCTATAAGCAAATATATATACTTTTTAATACAGTTCCTTGAAAATTAATTGGATTCTTATACTCATTGGTCGACAAATATATTTTTCTTTAGCACTTTTTTTTAACAGTGCTCGTAGTTCCTAACGCCATAGAGTAACAGTGTATATTATTACATTTATGATATTTGGTGTAATGTTTCTAAAACAAAGCTATATAAACCTCTTATTTTGTTTCACAAATATTATGATTTAAGAAAAGATGGAGAAAGTGTGTCGATGTGCCGTACAATTTATTTCTTAAAAATTACAAAAAATACACACATCAGCACGCGCTCCTTTCCATACCTTATTAAAGTGTTATTCCTAAAAAAAAGAAATCCAGCTGCCTCGATGGTCAAATGCTATAAGACTGACTCGACTCTTGCAATGATTGGGCTGCTGATGATGGATAAATCGGTGTTTGAATAACACTTGGGTGTACTAAGTATGGCTTTACCTAAATTATTATTATTATTATTATTATTATTATTAGCACCACGTCTTACTACCCGTTCGGGTTATACGCACTTACGCTAATGTGTAATGGTAGGGTGATTGTGAGATGAAATGGAGGACCTACAGTTTAACGTGGAATCCGAACCACGGTGGAGGCCTGGCATTCCCCACATTCACAAGATGTCTTGTCAGAGGTGAAGGAAGGGTTTGGTAATCAGATAAATCTTTGCCGGGACCGAGGATTGAACCCCGGCCGCCAGCACAGAAGTCTGACACCTTACCCCTAGACCNAATCAGACAAATCTGTGCCGGGACCGAGGATTGAACCCCGGCCGCCAGCATAGAAGTCTGACACCTTACCCCTAGACCGCCAGGTCACCTTTTACATAAATTATTTTCCTCCATACCTCCACTCAAATACAGGTACATCTTAACTAAGTTCCACTTTACTCATCCTTAAGACATTACCGTAACTAGTAATTGTGATTATAAGCCTAACTTTTAGTAGGATGTGTTGCTAACCAAAAATATACTATTGCTGTTAGAGTTATTTAAAATTAAAAAGATAATACATTTACTGTGATATCTTGTAAACAAAGTTTTGTATTAAATTTAACTAAAAATTATTTTACCTAATTACACAGATCATCAAACACTTTATATGTTAAGCTAGTGACAGTAAACTAGTATGAGTGATTCACGTAAGCTCAAGTATACTAGTTCTAAATCCTTATATTAGGATAGGCCAAGGTGGTTCTTAAAGTACCTTCTAGTTAGGCTTAAATAATCTTATTTAAAAAAAGTATGATGTGCTCTCTAGTTAAAATATGGAATAAAAACTCTTTGCAAAAATTTTATTGCCAGAAGTACACTATTATACTCTTATCATCCTAAAGCTAATAATGTATACACAGATAAACTAGATGAGTCTTAGGAAATAATACCTAGGAAATAAAACGATCTATTATATGTCTTCATTAAGAAAATGTTAGATTTGAATTATCTCGTTTTTTATACAAATACATTTCTGGGAAATTAAAATATATTCTTATAATCACTTGGATATTATTCGATCATTGATAACATTAACTTTTAAAATTAAGTACAAGTTAAATTAAGTTAAAAAGACTTAAACATATCCATATTAACCACATGGATAGAAGTTTGTATCAATATTGTTGGTGATGCATGAAAATGAGAAATGATCATTTCTAACACATCCTTGGTATTTATGTTGGTCATTTTACTTCCAAGGCATAAAATATCGTGCTGCAACCTATATTAATAATTATCAATTTACCTTTTTATGTTCTTGTTCTTAGTTTTACTATCCACCTGCTCTATAATTTATAGATGACTCATTCATATTCATTAATATTATGAATTTAATTTGAGTAATTAGGTGGTGATGAGGAAGTTACTCAGTGCAAAATATTTAAGAAAAAATATCCACAGCATTTTCAACTTTGATTCGAACCAAGACCTTATCGTCACTAGAAAACTAGACTATATTAGATTGAAGGGTATTGTCTGTGGGCCCAAATATTCTAATCCAAATTTAAATGAGATTATTACTACGACCAATTTTGTTTTGAGTGACAAATGTGATTTGAATCATCCATAATGAATAAATGTATATAGCTGTGTTTATTATACATGTGCAAATTATTGAATTGTTTGTAAATAGTAAATATGAACCAATTATAGGAAGCTTATACATGCAAGAATGTAAGCTATGAAAGGAAAAAAATTACATGTATCTAATTTATACTTGAAGTATTTTGATTTTACTGAACATTCTAGTTTTGATTATTTTTTTTTAGGGTGGTCCTTATATGCTCGCTAAATGGTTTGATTAGTTTAAAACTTTAGTTGTTTAAAATTGACATAAAATACATTTATTTACTGGCTACTATCAGAAAAATAAATCATAATAATATGTGTATAGTTATGCAACTTATATAATTGATACAGAAATATTTAATTAACGTTTACTATAATTTTAATATAATATAATAATTATAGCTAGAAAATAATAAAATAAAAACTTACACTTTAACAGCAACTTCTTAAGTTAATATATATTCAATTCTCATTTAAAGGATGTATTGTATTGGAGGAATATTTTTACCACAAAACAATGATGAATCTTTATGATTTATGTAATGTCAAATAAAAAAAAATATCTTTCAAACTTGATACCTTTATGTTATATGATCACATCTTGAAGAAACCATCATGTTTACTATACAATTAATGTTATCTCACTGATGACTGCATTTTTAAAATCATATTATTTTTTTAGAAAAGTATTTATTGATTTTATTCAAAATTTATTAATGTGGTGTGTTTATGATGCGAAATCAAAGCGTTCTTTTTTTCCCGCAAGTAAACACATCTATGCTAGGACTTAGAAAAATATTGTTTTAGGCTATAATAGACAATTTTAGAAAGTAACCACCCTTTTGTTTAGCACTGCGTCTCACTACTTGTTCAGGTAATAAACTTATGTACTAATTACACCAATGAGTTAGAGATGAGGAAATATTAATTTTTGAAGAATTTTACCCGCATTTACGTGGAAGGAGAGTGGAAAATAAGTTTGGAAAAATAACCTTAGTACACACGACTGGGATTTGAACCCTCCTCTCCTTGTGATTGGTATTCCAGTTTAACACGAGTTTGACACCTTTTAGACCATGATACCACCGAAGCGGGTACTATTTAATAAAGTTTAGAGGAATTTGAGGGTAAACAATTGAAATAATGTATTTTTAGTATTTAATAATAATACAATCTATTTATTGTGATATAAAATTTACTGTACACTTATGTTCACTTATATACTGGGTACTGGTTTGAAAATGTTCACATTTAAATCATAAAATGTATATTTAAAATCCCATCTTAGAGGTATAATTATATTGATTTTGTTATAATACAATCTATTCAGCACTATCCTACTACTTTAGTTATTGCCAAGTTCTCCTCGACCAGAAATATTAGTAGTTTTGAAAAGTATATTAATAACTTAAAACCACGTCATTGGCCCCAATATCTAAATGTAAATCTATTTTAGTCTTTTTTCAAGTAACAGGAAGGTCAAGATTTGAATGCTGGCCAAGTATAATTAAGATTGTTTATCTAAATGGTTTTCCCCTTTACCTCCAAAGGGAAATGTGTTAAATTTTCTGTGAAATTTTACCTTAATCATCCTCAATCTATCAACGTAGTCATTAATATGTGCGTAAAAACCAAACGTCTACGTAGACGCCGTGAAAACTAAACAGACTTAGATCTGTGTGCATAGCTTGGATTTGTAGACCAAACAATCTCCCTCTAAGCCTGATTGTTATTTCATAAACTGAGAGATTGGTTGACTTCAGATACTAAACCATAAGTACAACCCTTAGGGTTAGTTTCATAGTCAGACTTAGTACGACTCAAGTGTGGCGCTGTACTAAATACAAGATGACATCTACCGAATATCGAATGGAATGGGCTAGTTTCGAATACGAGACTAGCCCATTCTATTCTGGTATAGGTGCCGTCCCATATTTAGTATGACACCGCACTTAAGTCGTGTTATTAAACTGGTCCTTGGGGTACAACATCGAGAAAATGCACTTGCATTATTGGGATAAACAACTATTGGTACGTTTCACGTACTAAACTGCACAAACTCCTCTGGGTCAAGATTCAAAGTGGATCTCTTCTTAAAGCATTAATAATAATATTTAGCACCACGTTTTACTACCCGTTTGGGTTATACGCTTTAAGTACTTACGCTAAAGGATTAGGGATTGGGAAGGGTGAGTTAGTGGAGGTGAACCCGCATTTTCGTGGAGGGAGAATGGAAAACCATTTAGAAATAACCACCCACAGTTCACCCGACCGAGATTCGAACCTCGATATCCCCGTCCTCAGAATTCTAGCTCAACACGACTAGCGCGTTAGCCAACTACGCCACCGAGGCGGGTTCTTAAGGCATTGGCTTCTTTCTTTTGGCGTGGAAATGAAGAGCCATTGAAACAAACGGTTATCTGCGATAATTCTTATCGTTTTGCAATTTTGTTTTTGGAATGGAATAGAAGCATGTTTATTAAGTTATACTTTTCATATACACACCTCTATTATTTCAACAGTGATAAAATATAGATAGAATTGACATATTTCAATAGAAAACTGCTGGTTTCATAACATAAAATAAGAAAATGTAACAATTAATAAACATCGATACAATATCTTAAAAGATATGTTGAAAATCTTAATATAAAAACTACACTGTTCTCGAGAAAAACTGATATTTCCAATCTTATAATTTTTCCGCAAGACCTGTCCGTTAGCTAGCGCCATCTACGGTTTCCGTGATCCATCTGTTCTTGTTGGCGCGGAAGGATACTTTGGTCGGTTGTGAAGCTACGCCCTCCCACCCACCACCCCCAACATAGTTTTTAGACTTACATTCGACAGGGCCAAAGCCCTTAACAAGTAATAAAATCTATTGTAAGCTTAATGACGTAGACCATATGGTAATTATTACCCAAACACAGCTCTAACTTCTTTAACAGATTTGTCCTGTGTGGGCGGCCGGGGTTCAATCCTCGGTCGCGGCAAAGATTTATCTGATTACCAAACCCTTCCTTCACCTCTGACAAGACATCTTGTGAATGTGATTAATGCCAGGCCTCCACCGTGGTTCGGATTCCACGTTAAACTGTAGCTCCTCCATTTCATCTCACAATCGCCCTACCATTACACATTAGCGTAAGTGCGTATAACCCGAACGGGTAGTAAGACGGGGTGCTAATAATAATAATAATAATAATAATAATAATAATAATTTAACAGATTTGTCAGTTATAAAAGTGCAGTTTGGTACCGTTTAGGGGAGAGCTATACCATGATTTTCTTAAGAATGGACATCTAGAACTCTTTTTTTCGGAAATGACGAAAATAATCTTTACCTTCAACATTGAATACATTTTAATAAACAAATAGTTTTATTGTATTGCCTGTATAATATCCATAAAAAGTTATAATTACAGACCAAATGAAAAGGCGTATAGATATGTGAAAGTGGATCTAGTAGAGGGTATATATGTGCTGTCTCTGATCCTTATTCTACCACTCAACTAGGAAACGTATTCAAACATGTAGTTAAGTTATTATCTTCTTTGCCATGACGGAATAAACTATGACAGATTACATGTTTAATATAATATGTAAGAATACAAGATCAAGGCAAAGCTACTGAAATGGGATTTTGAATCGCTCCGTTCCTTTCTCCTTTGTTTTTCATACTTTTTTTGACGTTGTTTTAGATGGGTGAAATTTTGTCCGTAAAAAAATCTTGACTATCTTAAAATATAAGACTTTTAAAAAATAAATATGTTTTTTTAAATTAAATTTAAAAATACATATAATTTTAACTTTCTTTCTCTCGCATCAGTGAGTATGTGAACTAAACACTAAATACATGTATTCAGGTGTTGCCATGAAATGGCAGCCTGGAATCGAATCTCGACCAATATTAATTAAGATGTAATTTCTTAAATAGTTTCCCTACCTACGCCTTGCTCATTACTTTCATGCGTGAATTGGTACAGTTTATTATGGTGTCTAAACAATAAATATTAAATTGCATAAATGTAAATATATTATAATTATAATTTATAAATAGTTATTCAATTATTTCAAGTAATTACAGTTCAAGAGTTTTAAGGGGGAAAATTGGTTATTTTATTCTTTTTGCGTACCAATGAGTGGAGCTAAAATTTAGTCCAGCTAGACACATATAAGAAGTTTACACAGTTAAATATTTATAAATAAAAATAGAAATTAAATAATTTTTTAATATATAAGCCATTTAAAAGTGGTAAGTTAAATTGTTGTTACTTTATATAGATACTCTTATTTTAAAACCGAGATGATGCATTCTATCTTATTTTGTAGTATACAATGTCATTATTTAAAGATCATTATTTTAAACATAACTTTAACTCGTTAATTGTATTAATGTGTCCAGAATAAATCATTACAAATATATATTTTAAATCTGTATTTCATGAAATTTAGCTTATCGATTATATCGATTGTATAAACAACACCCACTCATGGAACATAATATACCAAGCAGAGACAGAGGATAAGATAATCCCAACTAATGACACACCCAGGAAAAGTGGACGCTGACTTTTTCAGCTGGTCGGCGATTCTGGAATGAGCCTAGACATAGCAACTTGCTATCTTTTCCAATATGACCCACCCACCCCCTCATATGTTTCCTGTCAAAATATTATATATTCAAAAATCTTTATAGTTATCATAATTATCATCGGATAACCCATTATTTTACTAAATAGGAATAATAGGTACAGATAGTGAGATTTGCTAAAAAAAAAGTTATTTCTAAAAACGTTTAAGCAATAAACTATGACAACTAAACATAGTTGTTTGAGGAAAAAACACATACGTAAAATATATCGGCCTACATATACTTTATTTCAAAATGATACCACTTAAAATCTAAAATTATCAAATATAATTTAATTTAGAATGTTTATTTTAAAATCAACTTTCCAAATGTGAAATATTTGAGGTATTTTATTGTTTCATTTAAAATTTCTATTTTGTTCAAATATGTCTAAAGTTTTGGACAAGTCAATCCAGTTAATATTCAATTAATTTCGACTTGAGCTTTGTGTCTTGTTTTTACTCGGGTGAGCTATTATTTACCCTGCGCTATGTAAATGAACCAAACAATTTAATAATGTTATAAATTGATATTGTTTGACTCTGCACCATTTTTAAAAACCAGTAAAATTGAAGTAATTTAAATATTTTATGAATAAATATTAATATTAGTTTTATACTGCTAAGACGATGGGGGATAGTAAGGAAGCTGTTTCAAGAAATAAAGAAGTTTTACTAAAGGCTAGCAAATAAATAAATTTATAAGTGAACATTAAAAAGGCTAAATATAAATGATCAGAGAATTAAGGACGATAATTTATAATATAATATCTAGCACGGCGTCTTACTACTCGTTCAGTTTATACACTTTAAGTACTAATTACACTAATGGATTAGGAATTGGGAAGGTTTAAAAGGAGGAAGTGAACCCGCATTTGCATGGAGGGAGAGTGGAAAACCATTTAGGAAAAACCACCCCCATTTCACCCAACCGAGATTCGAACCTCGATCTCCCCGTCCTCAGCAGTAGAGCTCAACACGACAAGCGCGTTAGCCAACTACGCCACCGAGGCGGGTCTACGATAATTTAAAGATTACTGCAAACAACATATCATTCGACAGGTTCAATGAGTATAAATATTTAGGAAAAACTTTAACTAACAATAACGATATTAAATTGAAGACTAGAAAAAAAATCAGTCTGGAAATGTAAGATATTACTCAAGCAATAAATTGTTGCCATCTCGCCTGCTGTCAAGGAATGTACAGCTCAAAATATAACCTACAAAACAATGGTTTTACCGGTTGCTCTCTATGGGTAGTTACTAAGAACCCAATATAAAACGTTTAATTGTATCCTTTCTGTAAATATTGAGGAATTGGTTTCAAATATTATATTTAAAATGTGCTATATTATGAGGATGATATAACAATTGACAAAACACAGTTAAATAGTAATACAATTTGTATTTCAACTAAAAATATAGAAGTATATAGTATTTATTTATTTTTAAATATGTATGAAATAAGTATTTAAAAAACTAATGGATTCAATTATGATGTAAGTAAAAAAAAGTGTGTATTTATAACCTGTATACTAAACTCATTTTATAGTATGGTAGTACCGTAACAACATGACTAGCTTTATTCATAATTTACAGATTTCTAGAACTAAAATCTAGATATAAGCAATTATTATTTTTCTATAAATATATGTATCTAATTTATAATTAATTATTTGTTATAACATTAAATAAGAAACTGATTTGTAATATATTCCATATTAATTTTATTTAAATTTTAAATTCCTTGTCTATGTCATGCTATTTTTCTTGTTATTTGCACTGTAAATTTCATAGTCTCTCTGTAGTAACACCAAATAGAAAGCCACAAATATAATACTAAGGAAAATGCAAAAGTTGTTTAGGGACTGGTACTAGGTTTAGAAGGATTCTTCCTTAAATTGGAAGGTTTAGAAATAATTACGAACATAATTGGAAGTCAACACTGAAAATATTTTGGTATATTTTTGGTATAAGTTACAGATGATTAATTTTTCAGCTTCAGTACACTGACTTCTGAATATATGAAAATTATGTTACTAGTTTAAATAAATGTAAAAAACATTTACTTATTATTATTAGCACCGCGTCTTACTACCCGTTCGGGTTATACGCACTTACGTTAATGTGTAATGGTAGGGTGATTGTGAGATGAAAAAAGGAGGACCTACAGTTTAACGTGGAATCCGAACCACGGTGGAGGCCTGGCATTCCCCACATTCACAAGATGTCTTGTCAGAGGTGAAGGAAGGGTTTGGTAATCAGATAAATTTATGCCGGGACCGGGGATTGAACCCCGGCAGCCAGCATAGAAGTCCGACACCTTACCCCTAGACCGCCAGGTCACCTATACGTAAAACATACCAGATAATTTTATCTCCCTAATTTTCCTATTAGTAAAACATACAATGTAATTTATCTCCTAGCTAATATCATTGAATTAAAATTTGAAAATAAGATAATTTTACCTATACTTGAGTTGTCTTAAAACAGTTAAACTTAAAAATTAAGGTTTTTAATAACAACAACAATAATAATAACATTTAGCACCACGTCTTACTACACGTTCGGGTTATATGCTTTAAGTACTAATTACTCTAATGGACTAGGAATTTGGAAGGTTGAAATAGAGGTAGTGAACCCGCATTTGCGTGGAGGAAGAGTGGAAAACCATTTAGGAAAAACCACCCCCAGTTCACCCGACCGAGATTCAAACCTCGATCTCCCCGTCCTCAGCAGTCGAGCTCTATACGACAAGCGCGTTAGCCAACTACGCCACCGAGGCGGGTAGGTTTTTAATAATATGATGACATGTTGATACGTTTTAACTCCATTTTTGCTTGAACTATATTTTGAAATAACAGATCATTTTTTTTTTAATTACGTGAAAATTATGGGCGTCTGAAATGCGTTTAGGTGCTCAAGTGAGCCACCCCTTAAATTAGTTTTTTTTTTCGTTTATCTTTAAAGAAAAAAAAAGATTCCTTAGCATGATTTCGCTATGGTGTCAGCTATAAAATACAGACATAGCGTAGTAGAAAAAAGTAAGAATGTTATCTTTCATTATAGTCATTGTTTTCAATTATATGAACAAGTTATAAAGAATACACCCTGTTTGGTTTTTAATCACGTATTATTATTATTATTATTATTATTAGCACCGCGTCTTACTAATCATTCGGGCTTTATACACTTAGGCTAATGTGTAATGGTAGGGTGATTGTGAGATGAAATGTAGGACCTACAGTTTAACGTGGAATCTGAACCACGGTGGAGGCCTGGCAATTCCTCACATTCACAAGATGTCTCGTCAGAGGTGAAGGAAGGGTTTGGTATTCAGAGTGATCTGTGCCGGGACCGAGGATTGAACCCTGGCCGCCAGCAAAGAAGTCTGACACCTTACCCCTAGAATGCCAGGTCACCTTTATCACGTATTGATTTCTTTAATGTTTCACTTCTTTTACTACTAATATAATATAAAAGTAAATATTTATCCTTTAAAGGCATCAACCAAACTTTCGTTTTTTTATACTTTTAAATCACATTTTAAATTTTAGTATTTAGAGAATAATATATTATTTGTAAACCAATCAAATAAGAGGTTACAAAGAGTTGTATCTTACATTAAACAAGTTTGAAATTTTACGTAACTATTAATTTTATATAATAAATAATGATAGTTAAATGATTTTTATTTAACATGAGATCATTTGGGACATAGATAAACATATTAAAATTTGAAAATATATTATATTTAAGATATTAGGCTGTCTAGAAATGGTCTAAAAATTTGAAATTGTAAAACACAAATTAATGTTATCCATTCATTATTATATTATTTATCAATGATCATGATATATATTATTATATAAATATAATCTAATTGAAACAAAATGACTAAGGAAACATTTTTGGAAAAGTCAATATCAAATAGTGAAAGATTAATGAATATATGGTGGCCTTGAGAAAATATAAAAATGGCAGTTTCCTAGCTGAAGATTCTATTAGTAATCCTCTTCTCCTTTAGTTGTGTTGCCGCGTGCACAGCTATCATTTAATGACTAGTTTCTATGTAATTCCACATCATCCTCAGGTCTTAAAAAACACATACTAAATATAGTTTAACTACAATGCAAAATTATATAATAGCTATATCTGTTAGGCTACCTGGTGGTCTAGGGGTAAGGTGTCAGACTTCTTTGCTGGCGGCCGGGGCTCAATCCTCGGTCCCGGCACAGATTTATCTGATTACCAAACCCTTCCTTCACTTCTGACAAGACATATTGTGAATGTGAGGAATGCCAGGCCTCCACCGTGGTTCGGATTCCACGTTAAACTGTAGGTCCTCCATTTCATCTCACAATCACCCTACCATTACACATTAACGTAAGTGCGTATAGCCCGAACGGGTAGTAAGACGCGGTGCTAATAATAATAATAATAATAGTAATAATAATAATAAATTTATATAATAGCTATATTTGTTAGTTTGTGAATTAATCGATGTAGAAATGTGTTAGAGAAATAAAGGTGACAATAAGAAATTGATAAATGTAAATGAATATCTACCTGTGATTGTAGAGTAAAGTACCTCAATGCTTGTTTCTGAATGAACCAATTTAAGAGAAATTACACGAGGTGAAAAGACATGACAAATCAGCAGTGAAATCATTCTCTCCAAAGAAAATGTATAACCAGGGTAGGTGTGTGAGCATATTTGTTAAATGTGTGAGACTGTGGTCTGTTTGAATACTATACAAATGGATATAAATTGGTATAGAGATATTAAATTAGTGGTTATATAACATTTCAAACTTGTTAAATGTGTAATACAACTCTGTGTGACATCTAATTAAAAAAAAATAGTTGTATACTGATCAATTTACTCATATATTTTCATCTTTATATTAAATTTTAATGCAGTAAATGATCAAATGTCTGAATTTTAAGGCCCAGAAGAGTCATCAACTAGTAATACTACCTGATTAGTCAATGTACACGGCTCTAATGTTCTACATGTGTCTAATTAGTATCGGGAAATATAAACGTTTACAAAAAAGTAAGCTTACTCAGGGTAAATGGGTGTATTTACAGTTCCACTATGTCATTACCTATCTGGGCTTCAAACCAGTCTGATAGAAACAGATATCCAATGTCTGAAACTAAGGTCTTCAATGCTCTTCGCTAAATAAATGGGGTGTCATACGCAAGTTTAAGGAATTTGTCAAGTTTCTGTTGATATTGTCCTAATACCCACTTTTTTGGTCGGATGAAATAATGAATAACTATCGCAATATAATGGACTACAGATGATAAGGACGTCGTGGTTTGGTTCCGATTTTGGTATACTGAGTTTGAAGCAAGATGAGATAAACCTAAATATATAGCCTAGGCTTATCTTGATTAACGAAATGTCTATACAAGAGAAACCCAGCAATCACCTAAAGGAGCATAATCTTTAAAGTATTATGTATTATCAATTAGAAAAGGTTTTAGTTTACCATTGTGTTGTTAAATTTTAGGTTAAATCAACTCTATTATATTATATATATAACATATATAGATTCTACTATAATATTATATATATAATATAATATATATATATAGATTCTACTATAATATTATATATATGTATATATATCAACTCTACTATTATATATGTATATATAGACTCTACTATGATATTATATATGTATATACACTAAATTATAATATTTAACATAGTGATTAAAAAAATCACATTTTAAAGATTATTACTTGATAAATAATGGATAATGAATTGGTGAAATCTTTTCTAGTCAATAAGTACTTTTATTATTGCCATAACTGATGGTACGTGAATCAATAATTTGGTCTCATCAGGTTGGTTTGTTGGTTTACTTGGAGCCCAAGGTTCAAATCCCGGCTGGACTTACATATATGTTTTTCCTATTTATCCTCAAACACTCCTTCCATGCTAATACTGATACATTTCTTCTAGAAATTACTGTATATAAGTGAATAGCCATGGCAAGTGTTAATCCGAAGCGTTGCACGCAGTTTAAATAATTCAAATTAATACATTTAGGTTTATATTTTTTTAGGAGTACTAAAATATAAAATATTATATATTTTCTACCACTTCAAAAACCAGGCTAAATTTAAGGATAATAATATATTTTTGCACCGTACATTACTACATATACACTTTTTAAGTATAAAAAAATTTCTAAATGTAAAAGGGATTATTGAAAATATAATGCACTACATTTATATTAATTTTAAAATTCATGACTGATAAAAATTCATATAAAATTATGTATGAGCTTAAAGGAAATAGATTTAAACAATTAATTCCTCAGCCATCATCAAAAGCTAATTGATGGCTTTGTACATAGAACGAAACATAAAATGTCCCTTCAATTTTCTCTCGTTAAATATAAGTATCCTTTTCTTTGCATATTCATCCGCTTAATTGGCTACACTGATTTACTTGATGTTCTTTTGAATATATACATTTTTCTATATAAATCTCTCCCGGATGGCAAATCTTTGGGTTGTTCCTTAATAGGACCCCGGCACCAAAGTTGGTATAAATAAAGTTATAAATTAACCTAAGAGGCCAAAAGTCGATATTAAATTGCTCAAATATATGTTCAAACATATGCATTACATACAAACTCTTATAAATTAGAGCATTAAGTCGAGTAATATTACCATTTGACGCAAATAATTGTACTGTGATATATTATATTATGGTAGTCATTAAATATTATTAAAAGTACTTTTGTAAAAAAAAATGACTTTATAATAAAATAACTTATATTATCTTGCTATAGTGTGCGTTTGAATACTATGGTTCATATCTCGGTTGGATCATAGCAGATTAAAAACAGATTAATTTTTTTAGGGTGAAGCCAATTACGGCACCAGAAAAATGTTTTATATAATTAGATATTTAATTTTACATATAATTTATCTTACTACTCTTTCGCGGTATCTGCATTTTATTACACTATTCGAGTAAAGACGAGTAAGGTATATTTATGGTTTAGAGAAAATGTAACCACACTTAAATGAAAAATCAGTGTGAGATTTATTTATAAAAAAAAAATTCGGTACACCCAGTGTAGAATTGAACCAAAACCTCTCTGAAAATTGTAAACCAAATTATGAGATCCAAGGGTTAGTCCATATATTTGTTAACCAGAACATAAGACACAAGAATACACTTGGATGGCAGTCAGTACTGCCAATGGTTCTAAAACATGAGCATACAGTATAGCTGTCCGGTGTTGTGGAGTTCTTGTCTTGAATACTGATCTAGCATAACAAGGGTGGGATATATTCTTAAATTGTTTGCCATTTTTCCACGCATTTCGGAAAGAGAACATTTACACTTTCTTTGGAGAAACTATAAATATTTTTAGAAAAATTTTTTTAACTGGCACCGTGATTAGCTACATAAGACACAAATTGAATTCAGTCGTTAAAATATTTTGATTGGTTGATGAAAATGTATTTATCAGAATACACGTACAATACCTTTGCATGAAGATAGCTATTATATAAAAGTTTTAGTCCATCCAAAATGTGATTGTAATCTAATTTCAATAGACCTGGAAGGTTAGGTTAAGTTTGGATGAATAAAACGGTAACCGTCAACACACGCAATATTATTTGTATAAAATTGTTGTAACTCTACCAGCTTCTCGGCATCTCGATTAATTAATACTCTCTTGACTACTGATTCACCCAAAACAGACTTGCATGGAAATAACTATTATATAAATGTATCAATGTAACCAAATAGTATTATAATTCTATTTTAATTTCGGGTTAAGCTCGATTGATTAATTTGTTTGAATGTAAACACATAAAATATTATATTTTAAGATTATTAGTTAGTTATAGTAAATAGGTGGCTGGCAAATATTGTTTCTAATATTAATTATAAATATTAATTAAGCACAAAATTGTACTCCTCCTTTCTTAAAACTACACCATAAGCGTTCTTGACACCTATTCTTCTATGTATATGTTTTTAAATTGCCTCCAAATCAAAACGTCTTCCTCGGTTAGTTTTGAAAGGAGCCCAAAACGCGCTGCAATGAACATTCCTCGAGACTAAGAAAATTACTGAAGACGTTACCTTGGCACATGAGGGTGACCAGATGCAAGACGCTGATCGTGAGACAACGATCCTGTCTCCCTCGCCGACCCCCCATGGCACCTCCACCGTCACTTTCACAACAACAACAACTACTACTTCTACTACTACTACAACGACAGTCCCCGAGGATCACAACCGCCACAGCAACACATAGCAAGACACGGCGAGACGCGTGCTAAGGAGACGAGAACCCGGGACTTGCGGGACGAGAGACAAAACAAGACGGTACCACGGTATCGCGTAACACTGCGCTCCCAGCGTGCGATCTCTCCCGCGCGGGCCGGGATCCCGCCAATTTGCCGCCCGCGCGCATGACCTGAGGGCCGGGTGGTGCGCTTGCGCGCGAGTAAACGAGGGAGTGGAGGACATCCTTTGATCTTTTGGGGTTGAGAGGTGGGGCTGTCGTCCCATCCTCCGTGGTAATAAGGGTCGTACCTGACATCTCTCAATCTGGCGAGTGTCTTATGGACGGCTACACACTTGCGTCCCATGGGATGTTTGTGTACTAAGTTCAGTAGGTAAACTTGTGCAAAAATAATGACGAAAACTATCAACAAATAACCAGAGAGACTAATATAGGACATCCTTGTGTGAACACATGGTCTAAGGCATTACTCTTACTATAGGCCGAGACTGTTGATGACAGGGATATTGGAGGATTATGTTGAGATAATTCAATCCAGTTCACCTCATCACAGTCTGTCAGTATATTGAGAGAAATTCTATCCAGCCCACCTAATTACACCATATCCCTATCTTGATCAAGTTATATCCAGTCCATCTCACTACACCTTACATCTATATTGAGCTAGTTCTATCCAGTCCAACATACTACACTCTATCCCTATCTTGAGCTAGTTCTTTCCAATCCACCTCACTACACCCTATCCATATCTTGAGCTAGTTCTATACAGTTCACCTCACTACACCCTATCCCTATCTTGAGCTAGTTATTTCCAATCCATCTCACTACACCCTATCCCTATCTTGAGCTAGTTCTATACAGTTCACCTCACTACACCCTATCCCTATCTTGGGCTAGTTCTATACAGTCCACTTCATTACGCCCTATCCTTATCTTGAGCTAGTTCTATACAGTCCACCTCATTACACCCTATTCCTATCTTGGGCTAGTTTTATACAGTCCACTTCATTACGGCCTATCCCTATCTTGAGCCATTTCTATACAGTCCACCTCATTACACCCTATCCCTATCTTGAGCTAGTTCTATCCAGTCCACTTCATTACACCCTATGCCTATCTTGAGCTAGTTCTATTCAGTCCACCTAATTATGCCATTTATCCCTATATTGAGCTAGTACTATACAGTCCACCTCATTACACCCTATCCCTATCTTGGGCTAGTTTTATACAGTCCACTTCATTACGCCCTATCCTTATCTTGAGTTAGTTCTATCCAGTCCACCTCATTACACCCTATCCCTATCTTGAGCTAGTCCTATACAGTCCACCTCATTACATCCTATCCCTATCTTGAGCTAGTCCTATACAGTCCACCTCATTACACCCTATCCCTATCTTGAGCTAGTTCTATCCAGTCCACCTCATTACACCCTATCCCTATCTTGAGACTAGTCCTATACAGTCCACCTCATTACACCCTATCCCTATCTTGAGCTAGTACTATACAGTCCACCTCATTACGCCCTATCCCTATCTTGAGCTAGTTCTTTTCCTAAATGGTTCTTACTATTTTGCTTAGAATACATATTTAGAGAGTAATTAACATGACCAATAAAACTTTTTATCTGTTTTTTTGGGGGAAGGTTTGCTTGAGAGCAATTATTTTTAATAGTGAAGGATCTTTTTAATTGAATAATTTATATTTAATTTGTGTGATTATTACGAAGGGGTAGCTGTCAAATACTATACATTATTATATACATATCTATAAAAAAATTCTAAAAGAAAGTAATTTCAGATAAGCTTTTGATTACTGATTATTATATAATTTGAATGTTCTTTAAATGACTATCGTTTTTGATTAATTTTGTATCCAGGGACTACATTACATGCTCAATAGTAATGTACTTGTATGATTATTTTTCTAAAATATATCATATTAAGGATATTTTACTAACTACAAATCTTAGAGAGTTTATTGAAATTGGCTTTGAAAATTGTGTTCAAAATGAGTATCTGATTTAATGCTAAATAAGAATTATTTTTATTTTTACAAATAACAATTAATTTTAGGATAGCTTACAAATAACTTACTTTTGAAAATGTGAGATTCTATAAAAATATCTGAATAATTTTGTCTAAAATTGATAATGATAAGCCTTTATTGTGAATATAGAGATGATGGTGAGGTGTGTAATTAAAAAAGGAAAGGGTAGGTCAGATAAACGTGGTTAAATCTTGTAGATCGAAGTGTTAAAATGAGAAACAACAATAGTTTTAAGAATAAAAAACATTCATGAATCTGTATATGGATGTTATTTCAGCGAGAAGAGTATGCATGGATAGGGAAGTGTGAAGAAAGTTAGTGAGGGCGGATTAAGTGCGAGGTTATTTTTTTTTTAACTATTTACACGGTTAATGCTTACTCGGTAAGTTAACCTCATTATTATTTATGTATGTATGTATGTGTGTGTGTGTGTGTGTGTGTGTGTTTGTGTGTGTGTGTTTGTGTGTGTCTGTGTTTGTTTGTTTGTGTGTGTGTTTGTTTGTTTGTGTGTTTGTTTGTTTGTTTGTGTGTTTGTTTGTTTGTGTGTTTGTTTGTGTGTTTGTTTGTTTGTGTGTTTGTGTGTGTGTTTGTTTGTGTGTGTGTTGTTATGAAAAGCTATATAAAGTTATGCTATATTTTATGTTTTATGCTATGTTATGTATAAAATAATGTGTTTGATTTATAAGAAAAACATATTTCAGTATAGTTTACTGAAAACATGGTTTGGACATTATATTCCAATCAATAAGTCATAATATAAGTTTGGTTTTATGGAGTACTATTTATTTTTATGATTATGTTTCGATATGGTTAGAAGGTCCATTTTACTACAACTTATAACAAGGTGGTCCTATCTTTAAAACAAACGGCCAGTCTACTTGACGCAGGAAACATAACGTTCAACATGAGAAATTAGTTAGTAACGATAATAACGATAGTACTAATAAACAAAGAGCGTGTTTAACTAAATGTTATACACATAAAAAATATTAATATCTCTATGTTTTGATAGAATCAATTTTTCCGTGCCAATATTTTTTTTCAAATAGAGCGTCAAGAAATGGGGAGTTAAAAATGCACAGAGCAAATATTTGGTTTCTGAAACGGTGTATAATACTTTAATATTATTTTTGATTCCGACATTCTTATTTTCCTATTATGTTTATATAGAATTGCGTATTATTTAGTTCCAATCATCTTACCAGCTATAAGCAAAATTTTCCTCAGTCCTGGCACAGATTTATCTGATTACCAAACCCTTCCATCACCTCTGACAAGACTTGTATTAATCGCAACTTGTGAAAGTGTGGAATGCCAGGCTTCCGCCGTGGTTCGGATCCCAGGTTAAAGTGTAGGTTCTCCATTTTATATCACAGTAACAGTCTAGGATAGATAATCATCACAGTTAAACAAAGATTACTTATATGTGATCATTGCAGTTTGAAGGTCCTTATTGTGTTGGTACAGTTTTGTTTTTAAACAGGAGGGCTTCCAGTACATATTGGATATAGTTCTACAAATAAATAAGCAATCGCTACGGTAAATGTGTTATATTTATTTAAAAGTATAGTAAAACCTCGTTAGTATAAAATATGTGCTGCTTGAGTTTGTTCTGATTAGCAAAGTTTCTGATAAGATAGATAGTACAGAGAGATCTGGATATATTCCCACAGGTTTGTAGATTTATATTAATTTAGGTGACCTGGTGGTCTAGGGGTAAGGTGTCGGACTTCTGTACTGGCGGCGGGGATTCAATCCTCAGTCCCGGCACAGATTTATCTGATTACCAAACCCTTCCTTCACCTCTGACAAGACATCTTGTGAATGTGGGGAATGCCCAGGCCTCCGCCATGGTTCGGATTCCACGTTAAACTGTAGGTCCTCCATTTCATCTCACATTCACCCTACCATTACACATTAGCGTAAGTGCGTATAACCCGAACGGGTAGTAAGACGCGGTGATAATAATAATAATAAAATGATTATCTTGAAAATATGTTTAGTTGTTTACTTATTTATAGCAACAATAAAATCCATAATCATCAATCATTTATGAAAATAGATATTTTTACTGTGGCTTTTTGTCCACCCTATTACATATATTTTCATATTTTATTTTCATTAGCACCATTTTACAAATTATTAGGTCACTAATTTAGGAAGTATATAACCCTTTTTTTATATAATAATTATGTTTTCTAGTATGGCACTTTATAATCGCTAACCAAACAATAATTAAATCTATCATTTGGTTTAAATTTATTTAATGGAATATTATTAAATTCACTTATGTTAAAACAAAAGGTACATGTAAAAGGTAAATGTTATTTCAATCATACAAGAATCGACAGTTTTGTGAAAACTGACAGAGGTATAAAATATCCCGTAAAACTGCTTGTTTTGAATATACCAAAATACCCACTTGAGGGATAATAATTACTCTAAAAATAAATATGATTTTTAGTTTAAGCGTTTTTTTTTTTAATATCATTTTTTAGTGAAATAAAAAATATTTACTAAACAATAATACTAAATAAGACCCAGAAAATAATTGCCTAAAAATAATATTAAAGTTGAATTTTGTTATGATAACATATTCAAATGTTATTATTTTCAATATTCAAACTTTTGCTTTTAATGAGATTTTAACGTTGTAAACAAGGTTATTATAATTTTTTCTTGTTTTAATATTTTTAATTTTAAATATTATACTGTTTTAAGGTTCCAATCCTGACAAACCGTTAGTTAAAATAGGAAGGGTAGTAATCATGTCATTAAAAACCATTATTTGGAAACTTCAAACGGTTCACGGTTGGTAAAATAAGTTTTGAAATAATTTTAATACTCCTTTTTTTTTTTCGGAAAACCAAGCATTTTTTGGTGGCTAATCAAGCAGGGTTGCCAAATTTTTATAATATTTTCATAGTTATATAAATATTAGTGGTCTTGAAATTGGGAGCTAATTTTCACTGGTTCAAACCAAACTGCGTTCAACATAAATTACAGAGCAAGAAAACTCAGTAGCTCAACTTTATCTTGACGGAAAGTAAAGCGGTTGGTCCAATGCTGGCTGTGTCATGTAAAATATCACTGACATAAACTGTACATGAAACACCTTTCTGGTAACACTTGTCTGTTCCTTCACGCTCCCTCAGAGAAACTCGGTGCGGATTGCAACGGATAACCTTCAAACTTCAAGACTTCTCTAGTGTATGTGCTTTATCCCAGATGGTTTGGGTGAAAAATACTACCCATCCTAAGAGTTGAATACACGTGTTGCTTCCAAATAAATTAGAAAGCCATGATAAAGACAAAATTTTGGGGTGTAGTTTCACTACTATTACATAAAAATACAAATATAACTATATGTTTTGATTTATTATTAGCACCGCGTCTTACTACCCGTTCGGATTATACGCACTTAAGCTAATGTGTAATGGTAGGGTAATTTTGAGATGAAATGGAGGACCTACAGTTTAGCGTGGAATCCGAACCACGGTGGAGGCCTGGCGTTCCCCACATTCACAAGATGTCTTGTCAGAGGTGAAGGAAGGGTTTGGTAATCAGATAAATCTGTTCCGGGACCGAGGATTGAACCCAGGCCGCCAGCATAGAAGTCTGACACCTTACCCCTAGACCACCAGGTCACTTTTTTATTTATTAACGAAATATTATCAAATTTCAATAAACCATAAATCCAATGATACTATTAAAAAAATCAACCAGCTGAGTAATGTCATTAAAAGTGTTTGTTAACCAAGCCAGTACAAACTATGGTTTCTCAGCAAAGAAATTAAAATTAAAATTTAAAAAACAATTTATAGGTAAAAGGTAAAAATTATGTTGTACATTTTCGAAGGAATCAACTTTTATATTTCAAACCCTATAGACACCAGAAAAATACTTTTTGTAATAATTATGACAGACCACATTGTTAAAAATACTCTAAGTTGCATTAAATAGGTCTCATTATTTTCTAACAGATGACAGGACCAATTCAATTTGAGATAAAATTGGACTCTCATCCTCCCCATGTATTCTGAAATTAAAATCTAGCCAGTTTTGTTGGCCACATGGTTTAAGGAGCTACTCACTCAGTAGATTATACTGCTGATGAAAGGTAGATCCAGGTACGTTCATTCCATAACTGTGATGTAAAACTTTGTATTATTATGTTGAATACACCAATTTTATCATTATAAAAATGAGAAGGTATTTTAAATGTCAAATCCGCTATTATTTACCCTTCCAACAAAGTAGTGGCTAGACCCAATGAAACCGCTGCAAAGCCTACACAATCATCAAACCTAGATTCAGTAAAGAATAGATTAGCTAGAAAAACATTTTCTTTAATTTCGAACTCTTCTTAATAGAACCCTCACTTTTCCCACTTGATCTTGAATTAATACTTTATAATACCCTAATCTATACACTTAAATTGTTATGCATACAATAAAATCTAGTTTATATGCAAAGTATATAATAGAAAATAATATCCAGTATTTGTCGTCTCTCTAAATATTCTCTAAAAATATAAATCCAAACAAATTGTAGTACAGCATAGAACCCAAATCCTTCACGGTCTTGTCTAAAATAGATCTTACAATTTGGTTGAAATTGGATACCGATTCTGATTCTATATTTACTGACCCGCCTCGGTGGCGTAGTTGGCTAACGCGCGAGTCGTGTTGAGCTCGACCGCCAAGGACGGGGAGATCGAGGTTCGAATACTCGGTTGGGTGAACTGGGGGTGGTTTTTCCCAAATGGTTTTCGACCCTCCCTCCATGCAAATGCGGGTTCACTTCCTCTAATTCAACCTTCCCAATTCCTAATCCATTAGCGTAATTAGTACTTAAAGCGTATAACCCGAACGGGTAGTAACACGTGGTGCTAAATAATATTATTATTATATTTACTGTCTTCCAACATGTTTTTTCCTGTGGGCAAGCTAAAGTGTGAAAGGATCTGTTACGTAAAAAATACTAATATGATAGAGATCGAATATATGTGTGGCGAAGAAAAGCAACAAAAAGAGACTTTTGCTAAACTACTGCTTCCGTGTGAGTCATCATCTAAGAGTCCCAGTACTTTGACCACTAATGGTTAGGATTCGTGGGTTATGTTATTCACGGTACGTAAGTTTTCATATTAATTCCAACCTTTGATGACCTCAAGACGCATTCTTAAATAAAAGCACATTGTGTTATTTGCGTGTACGTTATGTACCTGGCTGATAGAATCATCCTTCATAGCTCCAGGGGGTCCCTCAACAACAATAAACAACTTAATTTTGGAACTGTAAGCTATTATTATTATTATTATTATTAGCACCGCGTCTTACTACCCGTTCGGGTTATACGCACTTACGCTAATGTGTAATGGTAGGGTGATTGTGAGATTAAATGGAGGACCTACAGTTTAACGTGGAATCCGAACCACGGTGGAGACCTGGCATTCCCCACATTCACAAGATGTCTTGTCAGAGGTGTGAAGGAAGGGTTTGGTAATCAGATAAATCTGTGCCGGGACCGAGGATTGAACCCCGGCTGCTAGCACAGAAGTCTGACACCTTACCCCTAGATCGTGTAAGCTATTAATTTCCCTAGCATTATATGAAGCGTTGAAGCAACTTCATTGAAAGTAAGGTTCTTAAGAAAGGGTTCTTCGACGCGTAGTTTGAAGCCGATTGTTTATGGTGTTCACATCTGTTGTTAATGACGTCAGTGACATTACCTCTTGTAAAATATACACATTGTCCATTTTCAAGATGAAGAACTAAATGTATAGCATCTTGAATAGTCCCGACTGAAATTTGTTCCATCTCAATAGTCCAGTTAATACTAATGGACACATATGCATTGCCTTTATTGAGCTACTTACATACATACTTACTGGATCTAATGAAACTATACACTTCTACATTTTTGGGAGAATCAATACACAAAACTAGGTTTTACGGGATTATCCAACTTTTATCTATCTCCAACATTCAATAAAAAAATCGCGGTCAAGTAGCCAGTATCTTCAAGATTCCAGTGACCTGGCGGTCTAGGGGTAAGGTGTCAGACTTCTATGCTGGGGGCCGGGGTTCACTCCTCGGTCCTGTTACAGAGTTATCTGATTACCAAACCCTTCCTTCACCTCTGGAAATACATCTTGTTAATGTGGGGAATGCCAGGTCTCCACCGTGGTTCGGATTCCACGTTAAACTGTAGGTCCTCCATTTCATCTCACAATCACCCTACCATTACACATTAGCGTAAGAGCGTATAACCCGAACGGGTAGTAAGACGTGGTGCTAATAGTAATAATAATAATTAAAAATCCTTTACAAGGATCTGTGAACTCAAAACAAACAACAAAAATAAAATATTACTTTTTTTTATCTATTATTTAAATGTTTTTTTTTATCTATTATTTAAATGTTTTTTTTTATCTATTATTTAAATGTTTTTTTAACTATTACTCTTTGTATTTTTCGGTCGAACTAAAAAGAAAAATAATGAACTCTACATTCAATAGAAGAGTCCACAATTATTTTTACCTTTTAATATAAAATCTTTGAAAAACATCAATTTTATTTGATTTAATTCGTTTGAAAATAGTCTAAGGCCTTCCAGGTAAAAACCTACATATTATAAAAAAAACTGCTTTACAATCAGTTAAGTGGTTTATTACAGATATCTTAGGCAACAGACAAACTGACCGACACTTTTTATAGATGTAGTAGAGCTAATATGATGTGTAAATATTTTATAAAATCTAGTACCTAGGATCATTTGGTCATGTTAATGTCTAAAAATATAAATACAACTTGTTCAGCTTCAAAATTGGTTTGAGAAAAATATTTATAAGCTTAATATTTTCATTACGTGCTAAGTGCTCTTTTGGACATCTATGGAATGGTTATTGTGTTGGCTCTAACTTAGATCATATGTTATGTGAAATAATTACGGTTTATTTAAATATTTAGTCTTAATTTTAATAACCATATCATTCAAAATAAATGTGAAGCTTTTAATACGTGAATCGGCATTCGTCATGACAAAACCCGTTGAAGGGTACATAACCACCTAAGAGACAGTCGATGTCATAATTGACAAACCACTTGGATGAGACTTGTCGGTAATAGTTCTTGCATAGCCTTCGCTACAAACATATATGTTTAACCCCCTTCGGTTATCGAATGGTCTAAAAGGACATATCGCAACGGGCTGGTTTTCCATTGACGGGGATATCGGTGTTCAGAGGGCAGGTTTTCCATTGACGGGGAGATCGGGGTTCAGGGGGCAGGTTTTCCATTGACGGGGAGATCGGTGTTCAGAGGGCAGGTTTTCCATTGACGGGGAGATCGGTGTTCAGAGGGCAGGTTTTCTATTGACGGGGAGATCGGTGTTCAGGGGGCAGGTTTTCCATTGACGGGGAGATCGGTGTTCAGGGGGCCGGTTTTCCAATGATGGGGAGATCGGTGTTCAGAGGGCAGGTTTTCCATTGACGGGGAGATCGGTGTTCAGAGGGCATGTTTTCCTAGATTGTTTTCTTATCTGCCTCTTTGAAAATCTAGGTATGTTTTTTATCCATTTAATTTTCCAAGTCCAAAGAACATTAGCTTAAAATACTTATGCTTATAACACAAAAGGTTGTGAAACGTGACGATAAAAAACACTTTGCACTTGTCAAAAACCAACAAAACCAGGATGATATCAAATACGTCAAAAAATAAATGAAACTATACACCGCACATATCTTCTCTTTTATATTAGCTACAATTTTTTTTTACTGAAATCTTGTAAAGTTTGTTAACGCAGAAATACTACGCTATAGTGCTAAATTAAATTCAGAAACATATAGAAAAGAGTAACATCTCTCTAAACCAAAGAGCTCCATATATATATATATATATATATATGCTTATACCCCAGAGGATATTGGTTTTATAAAAAAAAACTCCATCTAAAATATTTTAATTTATAGTGTTGAGAAAACTTTACAACAATAAGATATTTGGTATCACAAATAATTGCGGGAGTATGATCAGAATCGGAAATATACGTTAATGTAAGTACCATAAAAGTCATTTTCATTGGAAAATGAGTTATAATTTAGTTTTTGATGTTTAAAGATTTATTTTATTTATTAGAATTATTAAACATACACTTTTTGAACCGAATGATTATATCAGCACACGGGAATTTCTATTAGCGAGAGCTAAAGTTATTACAAATCTTTCCGAGAAAGCTATGTTCACATATCTTCCATGGTTATGTCGCATACCACAATCAACATTAACACGACATCTATACTTCCTTTCCGCAGGAATTTCTGCCAAGGATATCTATCACTCAAGAAAAATCCATCGACACCAGCGGGGCTTGAACCCACTAACATCGGGTCCTGATGCAATAACCTTACACCAATACCAGTTTTGTAATTTTAGTCAATATCTAGATACAAAACATTTTGAAAAAAAAAGAATATCTTTGCTCTTCTGTAAACTACCCTCAAATTCAAGGTTGGTTATTTAATTCCAAAAATACCTTGGTAGAACCCTATGGGAACCTCATATACCACGGTTAACCTCAATTAGTAAAATGGTTTAGTCCCTAGGTTGAGGTACAGACAAACAGACAGATGGCATCACCAAAATTTATTTTTCTGTTTCAAGGGATCATAAAGTGTCGTCATTTATCAAAATCTCGCCTTCAATGTTTTTAGCAATCACAATACTTCTCTCGCCGAGAGGTCTATAAAAAGGTATTCACGACCTAAGTTTACCTGGATGACAGCTCGAAATGTTACTATAAGTAATCCCTAATATATCACTACGCCAACAGCTGACATCTATCACTTTGGATGACTGTAATTAAAACAGATGGTAATATATTAATGTGATAGCTAACCACAGTAATTTAGGCCAATACTATTTATATATTTATTTGAGGTCGGACACAAAGTTTATTTATTGTCTTATTCCCCTTAAAAAAACTATTCACACCACTTTCAAAAAAACTTCTAACGAACATAGCCTCGAAATGGCGACTGACGAATTTAAACCATATGATTGAACATAACGGTAAACAAGTTTTTTACAATGATGTGGACACGCAGTTGATGTAAATATTTTATTCAGTTAAATATACCAAAATACGATAAAATAATCATAAAATCGTATATTGTATGTAAAAAAATGACAACAATTTACTCTTTTTGAAGTAAATACAATGCCTGTATTAAAAGGTATTGATATATGCACTATAATACACAAAATCAGTAACGTTCCAAAACGAAAAATAAGTACTTTTAATTATATTTAAAATATTGTTTCGAGTTGGACAAACAGAAATTATTTAAAAAAATGAATTAGTATGAGAAAACTCAAGTTTACGTTATTTTAAATGTAATATATAACAGGTAATAAAGATATTTACATTTATAACAAAACTGTGATCTCTTACAAGTGTTGGCAACCCAAAACCTAAACATATGATTTTCAAACTGTCATCCAGTTAAAAACTTATCGTGAACGGAATATAGGTAGTAAAAGAATATAAATTATATTAAAAGTATATTTTAGAAGGAACAGAAACCCAAGCGTATCAAGAAGCTGTCTTTGAAAACCAGCCTTCTCGCTCCGGTCCCCAAGTTATTTGTTGTGTATTATTATGTTGCGGCGCGCTAGTGCGCATGTCTGCTAGGCCCTATCTGCAGCAGTTTGCATCTATACAAGTGGTGTGACCAGGGGTGGAGGGGGGGGGTTCCCCTCCCCTGTGCGGGAGGATGGGAGATAGGGGGAGGGCAACTGCTCTCCATAAAGTCAACTAGTATAGTCTGCTTCGTCCTCCACCCGCCTTCCAAAAGTTCATGAATAAATAAACATATTTCCAGTAGGGTGTGCAACATACCCAGAACGATTCTAACTTCATTTTTTTTTTCTTGTTTTATTACTATTGGTCCGTCAAGTTGGTGTATCTCGTAGAGTTATGTCAGTCCCACCTCCTATGTTGAATATCTAGAGACTCTAGATATATATATACTTTAAGGGGACCTCATTTCACTTCTAATGTGTAGCTAAAATAACGTAAAGTAGGATTCTAGTTTACAAGAATTTATCTGATATTAATGTTACTAAATGTGCTGGCGGCCGGGGTTCAATCCTCGGTCGCGGCGAAAATATATCTGATTACTAAACCTTTCCTTCACCTCTGACAAGACATCTTGTGAAGGTGGGGAATGCCAGGCCTCCACCGTGGTTCGGATTCCACGTTAAACTGTAGGTCATAGGTCCTCCATTTCATCTCACAATCACCCTACCATTACACATTAGCGTAAGTGCGTACAATCCGAACGGGTAGTAAGACGCAGTGATAATAATAATAATTGTAATTAGTCAATACCAACTTATTATCAATCATATTTGATTACTTGTATCATTTGTTGTAACTGCATAACTGCCCTTGTTGACTGTTCTTAGATTTTATTAAATTGATCTCATATAACTATCACTTGTAACAACACTCCTGTTCAATTTAACTATTTGCAACTTTTTTTTTTTGATAAATTTTTCAAATTTTTTTTTATAATAATTTCATTTCTTTAATTGAATCTTGTTCACCTATTGGTTTCCTACTTTTAANTTTTTTTTATAATAATTTCATTTCTTTAATTGAATCTTGTTCACCTATTGGTTTCCTACTTTTAATAAGTTTATAGGTGATTCTTAGGAAAATAATCTATCCAATATTAAGTTTTTAATTTCTGTCATATCAATAGTTAATTAGTAAATTTATTTAAACTCCATTATTGCCTTTGTTAACTGGTTCCTAGATTATAGCAAACTAATCATTAATTAATTGTAATTTGTGTTAACTATTACAATTTTTGTTAGTGATAAAATTCTAAAAGAAAATTATAATAATTTTATTTTTTATGAATCTTTTTCAACTACTGGTTTTTCCTATTATTTTTAATTAAAGTTGCTCTTGATCAATTTCTTGGTGAAACTTAGGTGAATAATTTATGCATTTACATGTGATTAAATTCCTTACATATCAATTTTTAGCCTTGAATAATTAATTATTTATTACTTCCATCAATTCATATTGTTAATTGACTTAGCATATACTTTTTTATGTTTTAAAAATCTCCCTTTTTATTAAACTCCCCCTTTTTTTGCATTACTTGTATGTTAATTGACTCAGAAGTGTAACAACTAGTTAACCAATTGTCGATCTACCAAGTACGCTCCTTACTACAATTAAAATGAATCTAACTAACACATAGTAGTATGTCATTAAAGGAGATTAAAACTAGAACTACAGTCCCTCCTGCTAATTTGGATGTGTCCTAGTAAGTCGATACACTAACCATAACAATTCTAGGCTCAACAATACCAATACACAAAACAAATGAATCGTGGGATATTTCAACTGACGTAAAACGTAGTACTAAACTTTCAACCAGCTCACAAATAATATTGCAGACTCAAAACATCATTCTTGTGATCTTAATACTCGTGGAAATAAGGCTAAGATGTAACAAATTATAAGTGCAACCTAACACTGGCCTGCCTAGTTTCAATGTCACCACGCTTATAACCATCCTTCACATCTGGTCGTTGCCACCAATAATACCTTTTGGAAACAAGCACGATATCAAAAATACACTTCAATAATACATAAATAAGTTATTGGGTATCATTTTAGGAGCGTTAATAAGGATAAAAAGAGAAACATTATGTATAGTTGTTTAATGCTTCCTTTTCATTATATTTTCCCTTAAATTAAATATACACCTCGACAATCTTTAAAGGGAGGTATAAAAATACCCGATATTTGAAAATTTGAGCTGTATTAAATTTAAGAAATCTTGTTTAAAATGTATTTAAAATATGTTAATTGTGACTAACCTTATAATTTGTTTGGTTTTATGAGTAACACTTATTTAAGTGTATTTTAATATAAGCCCTTTTTTTTTTAAATTGTTGTTTCAAGTTTTAGTAATATACAATATGAGAAAGTTAGTGCAATTGTGTCTTACTATTTATTTGTATTTATTATATAATGGCCTTGTTTATATACATAATCATATGTCAAAAAAAATATATTTTGTAATTATATTATTTTTAATGTTATTTACACCGAATGACCTATTGCATAGTTTAACACAAACATTTATATCTATATTTCCAAAAATACGTGAAACATACCGTAATGTTATTGTTTTCAACTATATATTAAGTTTATTGGTGTTTACGGAAGTGTTGTACAGGGCGTACTTTGTACCTAGTGTCACACATCCAGAGAAAACAAACACATGGACATTGAATCTAAGAGAGACTAGGAAAGTTGAAGCCATGGGAATGAAGTTTGTGAGGAGCATGTTAGCTGTCACGAGGAGAAACAAGATTAAGAATTAAGTTATCTCTGAGAGAGTGGGGATACAGGGAGTACATTAAATTCTAGCAGAAGCAAGACTGAGATGGTATGGGCATGTAATGAGAATTGAGAAGAGGAGGATTCTAGAGAAATTTTGGAAATTAAGTCCGTAGGAAAAGGACCGCAAGTGAGGTCAATAAATAAAGAAGAGGAGCAGATAACTTAAAGTGTGCAGGTGAGAGGAGAAGAATGATAGCCATTAAAGGGGTTAAAATGGTGGAATGATAGAGGAAGATGGAGGAATTTTCTAAACTGACCCAGCAACAGGCTGGCAATAGTTGATGATGATAATTATGATGATTGTTCTAATGAACATGTTTTTTAAAACTGACACTAGTGCGAGTGAATGTTTGGTCATAAATTGGATAAATATTTCATAATGTACACCTCATATGAATATTTACACTATACTAAATTTTCACCTAGATCATTCATTAATTTACCTCAACAATGATACTCCAAAATCATTAAAAATATGTTCGACAAACTAAAACTACTGAAATTTAATTATTTGAAATCAACGAACCACTATTTATAGCTTATAATTTTACATTTGTTAACGTGTCTACACGTCAACGGTGAAACATTGTTTCGTGTCTATACGTCAACGGTGAAACATTGTTTCGTGTCTACACGTCAATGGTGAAACATTGTTTCGTGTCTACACGTCAATGGTGAAACATTGTTTCGTGTCTACACGTCAACCGTGAAACATTGTTTCGTGTCTACACGTCAATGGTGAGACATTGTTTCGTGTCTACACGTCAATGGTGAGACATTGTTTCGTGTCGATAGTTCAGTGGAGTACAGGGTGTCTTCCGAGGAAGATGCTGATATGGCTTGGACTCAGTACGTATCTATGGACTGTTAAAGAATACAGAGAATAAGGAAACGGTGGTGGGTTCGTACAGTACTTCAAAATGGTTTTTACTATTCAAATAATCTTCTGGCAGAATTGATACTCAAAGTCGGGAGTGACTTTAGGAACCTCCCTCGCACGTATCCTAAAGATTTTGAAGTTCTTTTTTTAAATAAAATTGTGAGATACGAAGGAAAACAAACCAGTTTTTTTAAACGGTTTGCAAATTATTTCTGAAAACACTAAAAAAAACCTTTAGGAAATAATAGCAACCTGTTTGTTATAACATTTTTCTAGAAAGTGTTTCCAATTGAGTACTAGAATAAAGAGTGTTTAACGCCGTTGACATGTCTCACACGCTAGAAAACTACGGTTGATTAAAGGGCCCGAATTGGACCCCACCAATAGTCTCCTTCAAGTGTGCAAGATGTTCTGGATCTGACGTGCTTTCAGTCAATGTTAATATAAACTACTCCTCAAAATGCTCACTAATGTAATATCACACTACCTCTCATTATAGTTAGAATATACAACCCCATTAATTCTCATTTATTACAATTCCCTATATTATGTTAAATGCGAGCTGTTATAATATCCGACAATTCCATCTGTGCATTTACCACTATCTATCATCCGAGGATTCCATCTGTGTATTTACCACTATCTATCATCCGAGGATTCCATCTG